>PVKZ01002923.1:0-175019 GCA_004027375.1 Macroglossus sobrinus | reverse complement strand
AGGAGCAGCGACCTTCCAGTAAGTTCTACTGGAAACCTCTCTCTTTGAGCTCCTCTCAGTTCAGCATGCTCTCTTCAAAGCCCAGTTCCAGCTAGCTCTACATCCTCAAAGAAGACTTCCTTGCTTTCCTGTTATGAAAGAGGAACTCCTTGAATTCCTGAGCCACACAGAGGAGCATGGGGAGGTATTGATTCTTAAAGAGAAGCAACTTCCCCAGGGCTCAGGTCTCCAAAAGCTTGGGCTGCATTCTCTACTTTATACCACACTGCCTGGCACTCATGGCCAGTCCTTCCCCAACCAGATTGTGGATACATGGTGCCTAGGACCTGTGTCCACTCTTTGCCTCTCCTGGACATGATTAGTGGTTGGGACAAATAATAAAGGCAGCATGGTGTTCCAAGCTCTCCAATCCAAAGCCTTGGGTTTGAGTCCTGGTGTTATTTATGTATTCAACAAGCACTTCCATGCACCAGACACTGTTCAAAGTACTTCACAAATATAAGTTCAATTACCCTTGTAATACTCCCATTATTATATATTTTCATTAATACTAAGCCTCGCCCACTGCCTCAGGCTGTGGTTAATAGCTGTAGACAGGCTGGCTGATTGGGGCCCTGTGCTCCTGGCAAAATCCTTAGCTCCTTCCAGGGCAGGTCCACAGTCTGGAGGGTGACACACATCTCACCTGTCCACCTGTCTGCAGCTCAGGCTCCCGCTTCAGCTAACTGAAAAGCATGTAACCCAGCGTCCTCTTCCCTGCCTCTGGGAGGTATTTGATTTGGGGAACCTATTCCCCCAAGTCCTCACCCTCTGTGAGAATAGGGTGCCAGAGCTGCTCTACCTTACCCCCACTCCTTAAAACCAACTCTCTGCTTCTCTAACAAGACAATTTTATCTTTGAAGTCTTTCTCATAAACACAAGGCTGACAAATTCACCCACAGAGCTGCTAATGCGATCAGTCTAATACATTAATTGGTTGACTTCTTAGCTGAATCAAAAGTGAGGCAAAGAGAGGGGTGGTGGAGAGAAGGAGGGGGCTGGTGAAAAGAAAACATCTGGTTATATTTAATCTATGTTTAATGATTCTGCATAAGCGGTGTCTGTAATTTGTAACTCGCTGGAAAGCTGGTCATTAGAAAGTGTCAGTTCAATTTTTTACGAGATTTGAGACTTAACCAGGGCAGTTGCCATTAATAGCAAACTCTATTAGATCTATATGTGGAAAATACTCATTAGGCCAGTGGGTGATAAATCAGACAGCGCAAGATCTGAGAGTTGCTCCTCGGGCTGCTTAGGTCCTAATTTAGACCCAGGCTAGCTGTATTGATGGCTAGGTCTCTGATGTTTAATAAGTAAACCTCGACATGTCAGGTTATGATTAAACTGTCCTATGAGGGGTGCAAGCAAATGAAACTGTCATATATGTTTCCCTAGGGCCCAAACTTCTCATGACCTCAAAGCATCATAGGCTAAACTCATTCATACATATTAAAGCCCCATACACTTACAAAGATAGCCCAGCTCAGTAGTGATTATTCATCAAAAGACTCAGTTCCCCTGGGAGGTAGCTCATTGGAAGTATTTAAGCAGCTGACAGAAGAGATTCTTGTACAGATGACCTTGAAGTTGCTTTTAGCTCTGTTTACCTTAGTCTGAGATCCCTTTGCTCCTTACAGGTTAGAGTACAAATTCTTGCAACCTTGTGTTCAGAGCTGTTCAGAAGGCTCCAGACCACCTTCTCAGCCCCTTTCCCACCCCCAGTCCCTGCATCCTTCACCCATTCCCTACTAGACAGTCACAGGTTGACTCCTCTGTGCTCCACATTATGTTTTAGCTACTTTTATGCATTCTCTGTCTCCATCATTAGACTGAAATGCATTAGAGGGAATGGGTTTTTAACATAAGGCTTCCTCTACCTGAATGCCTTTCCTCCTCCTCTGCCTTTCAGGCTAAGGCCCAACTGAAGTTCTGCCAACATGGAGCTGTCTCCCAAATTCATGCTGCCTTGGCCTAACTAAGCCAGGGATGGCAATAAGCAATGATGTGTGTTAAAGCCAGCTTCTACCTTTGCACTGGTTCTTAAATATTCAGGAATTCTGTGACTGGTATTAAGCTACTGGCACTTTGGAATTAACCATGGTGGAAACATTTTATCATGGAAATTTGCAAATGTTACAAATCAGGGCTTCCCCCTTCCCTCCCCAGAGAGCTAGTTTTGCAGCATACCCATACTCCTTTTCAAGGAGTTGAAAAGCTTATTTCTCCATTTTCAACTTCTGTTGAGTGGGAGAGGTTGGCTGGAGTTGGTGTCCTAAAGAATTCTGCATCTGAGATAGGAAAGCCAGTGCTGTGGGATCAGCGATGTCAGCTTGAATGTGAGGGGAGAAGGGCTACAAAGTTGCCATCTCCAGGTGAAAGCAGAACTGTCCCTTCTGAGCACCCATAGCATTCTCTCATTTGGTACTCAGCATAAGCCATTTAGGGCCACTTACGTGGACTTCACTTTTGCTCATTTCATTTTTCATCCATTCATTTAGCATGGGCTTTGGAGTCAGAATTTGTTTCTCAGCTCTAACACTTGCTAACTGTGAGACTGTGGAGAACTGATTTAATTTCTCTGAGCCTATACCTTTAACTGCATCATGGCTTTGTCTCATGCCCTGTGGTGCCTAGTTCTTAGAAGGGTAGGCACGAGCCTTGAAGAGTATGAGAATCTCCAAAGCCTTACTTCCCTTCCAGGATCCCTCACCTCCCTGGCCCCCACCTTCCCTTGGAGACAGTACCTTGGTTGCAGAGGGCTCCGGAGAATCCAGGGAGGCACTCACAGATGCCACTCACGTGGTGGCAGGGCCCACTGCTGTGCACACAGAGGGGGCAAGGCTGGGTGCAGCCATGACCATGGAACCCAGGGGGGCAGACTGGGGGTGAAAGGGAGGTATGGTCAGCAGCCCAGAGGGCCCCAGCCAGCCTGGTCATCCTCTGATCCCACACAGAGATGAAGGTAAGCTCCACAAAAGTATGGGGAGAGCTACACCCACCCCACACCTCAGAGGGCCTGTCTCTTTCTGCAGTGAGGAGCTGTGGTCTGGTCCTGTTTCCACTGAAGAGCCGGGCTGAGCTCAGAACTTGGGGACAGAAAAGCCAGGGCAGAGGGAGAGGGGACTAGAGGGAGGGATTTGATGGGGGCTGATTCTGAGAGCCCAGCCTCTCTCAGGCCAGGACTAGTTTCAACTAAAAAAGGGTGAGAAGGACAGGCCATTTGAGGTCTGCAGGTTGGGGGGTTCCTTACTTCTCTGGCATAAGGGTCCTCGGAAGCCAGGGGCACACTCGCAGCTTCCATCCTCTGGGGAGCAGGAGCCGCCGTTCTCACAGCTGCAGGAGACGGAGCAGTTGGGGCCCCAGCGACCTGGCGGACATGTGCTGTCACAACGGATGCCTGTAGGCCAGATACAGACTCAGGTCAGTGGTAAGAAAAGTGAGGGAAAAAGGAAGCTTGGTGGGAAGGGGGCACCATGAAGTATGACAGGGTAGAGACAAATACAATGTATCTGGGAATATGGAAGCAAAACTCAGCTGAGCCTTAGTTGGTCAGGGAGGGCTTCCAGGAAGAAGTGATGCCATAACTGAATTCTAATGGCCAATGAGGAGCTGACCAGGTAAAGGAAATCCCATGTGCAAAGAGCAGGAGGCAAGAGAGAGAATCATGCCTTGGAAGAAAAAATAAATAGTTCCATGTAGCTGAACCATAAAGTATAAGATGAGATGTGGCAAGAGATGAGACTCTGAGAACAAGGGACCAAATCATGAAGGGTCTCCATTTTTGACATCTTCGCTGGTATCCAAGGTTAGACCTGAGAGAAACCAGCTATGGGACAAGTAAGTGCTGTTATGGGGGGACTGCACAAGCTGGAAGCTACATGCCCACCCTCATTAGCCTAGGAGCCACTGGTCCTTGCTGGGTTCCAGCCACCCAGCCCCAAGGTGCAGGCCAGAGAGAGGGTGGGCTTTTTTTCGATTCTTTTGACCAAGATCTTCACTGCAATATGTATTTTATATCATATGCGCTCGCACATGTAGAACAGAAACCAATGCTTTGAAAAATGACATTTACTATTTGTGATGCACTCTGATATTTTCTCTGCACTATGATGTATTCTATTCATTAAGGGAAAAAAAAGCTAGTTGTGACCCAACAAATGGATTTAATGACCCTCAGTTTGACAAACGGTGGTCTAGGAGGGATGGATGGAATTTCTCAATAAGAAAGAGGAGCAAGGCCTACACATTCTTTTTAAGCTGAGAGAGGAAATATGTGTTGGGGTGATTACAGCCAAAAGCTAAGAAAGAATTTAAAAAGGCCCGAGGCTGGAGGCCTCAGCTCTGGGGTGGGGCTTGCTCCCAGGCCAAAACCCTTCCAGTCTGACACATATTAATTAGGTGAATGGACTGGGTGGGCCCTGGAGACCTATGTGGCTTTGGAAGGTGAATATCAGAAGCTCGGAGAGGAACAGAATTAGTTTAAAAATCATGTCTGCCTTGTTATAAGGACAGTGATTATGAAAAGGAGAAAGAGGGAGGAAGACACTCAGGCTCAGAGAACAGAGCCAGTCCTAGCAGCAGTGAGAGAACAGCGGGACCAATTCAGTGGTAGGCTGGAATTGTACAAGCCCACCTGGGCTGGTGGGGAAAGGAGAGGCGGGCAGGTCAGCTGGAGAGAATAGAGAGGAAGGAGAGGCTACAGGCTTCAGTCATCCCCCAGAGTGTCAGTCTAGCCTAGTGCCCCACTCCCCAGCCCCAACCCTTGGGAATTCCTTTTCACAAGAGGCTGCGGACTTAAGATGCCACTCTCCAGAAAAGAGGTCTGTGTGGAGGGAGAGGGGAGATTTTCCCCAGAGAATAAGTTATTTCTCCAGTGAGAATTTGGTAGCCACATTTCATCCCTTGATGAAGGTCTCATAGTAGGTGAACCCTGGACTGGCAGTATTGATTGACTGACTGAAAAGGCACTTGGGGAAGGAGAAACTACCTTGCAAAACCCAAAGCCTGTTGGGTTTTAATAAATGTTGCCATTTATTGCTGTGCCTGACAGAGTGCTGGGTACATGGTAGCTCCAAATAAAGACTTGGCGATTATTTGATTCAGGAAATGCTAATTGAATAAATGGCTCCCTGAAAATGCAACCTTGTGTCTCCCATTCTCTTGACACTAATGTCCTGAGACCTTGGGCACCTCCCTTTTCTTATCTGCAGCATAAGCAGACTGGAGTAGATTCTCTTCAAGGTTTCTTTCACTTTGGGAGGAAAAGCCATTTATGGTTATAGGCCAGCTTCTTTCAATTTATCTAAATAAACATTTAATAAGCATCTACTACATGCAGGGCAAGATGAATTAGACATGATGCCAGTCATCAAGAAGCCTATGGCTTATGAAGGCAAGGGGAAAGACATGCGCACACTTAGGGCAGAGAAAAGCCGATGTTGAGCCAAGGCACAAGCAATATGTCAGGGGCTGAGGAGTCAGGGGTGGGTAGGGAAGGCTCATTCAGCAAGAGGCTGGGTCCTATACTCCAACCCCTTCCTATCTTTCCTTGGTCCCCTTCTGCATGATAAACCTCAGGACATCAATCGTTCTCTGGAAATGACTTCAGGACCATGTTTAGGGAAATTAGCTTTAGAACAGCATAGGCTTGGCTGAAAGGTTGTCCATCAAAGAGAATTTCTGAGCTCCAGATGTCATTAAAATCTTATCAGCTCACTTGAAATTAAGGCAATGAAAAATTAAAGTGGATTTTCACTGGGCTCTAGCTGAGAGTCTACGGTGCCAGTGTACCAAAGGGCAGGGCAGGGAGAGCCAGGTTGAAGATACTGCAGAGGAAGCAATATCCCCGGCCCTGGGCTCTTCAGAAACTTTCTGCTCGTGGAGAACAGAGGCTGTTCAGCAACCTGGTGTGAATTATTTATCTGAGGACCTACTCTGCCGGCAACACCTATCTTTCTTTCTCCTTGCTGTCCAACACCTTAGGACTGGCTAATAGGTTCCATCATACAGTATATCAATATTAAGGACTTCCTGTATTATTGGTTTACATTTACTGAACACAGGTGCTGTGCTGTTAGCACTTATAGGTATTAATTCATTTAAAATTCAAAACAACCCTATAGTTATGAAGATTATACTTATCTGCATTTTATGGATGGAGAGTTCAGATCCCGAGAGGTTAAGGAACTTGCCCAAGGTCACAAACCCAGACAGTCTGGCTCTAGCTCCAAGTTTTTAACCATTGTGTTATCCTGTATCTCAGTGTGTGCCAGGCAGTGGATACAGTGGTGAACAAGGTGGATGTGGTCCCTGCCTCCAGAGAGCTGATGATGGAGATGGGGAGGCAGAAAATAAACAAATAGTTACTCTAATCTGAGTTCAGTGATGATTGAGGTAGGTACTGCAAAAGGAAAAGTGTAGGGCATTATGAGAATTAATAAAATGGGCTCTTACGTAGTCTTGGCCAGGTTGAGGGGGTGCGTTGTAGCAGGGGGAGAGAGCCTTGCCAAAGGAAATAACCTTTAAATTGAAATCTGTTGGGTTAGAAGGCATTATCACATGAAGAGATAGGGAAAGAGTGATCTAGGCAGGAGGACTGCACGTATGGAGGTCCGGAAGGTGGCTGGCCCATGTGTACTGAGTGATGGGAGGGGGCAAAGAAGAGGAGGAGGAGTTGGGCAGGGTCAGATCATGTGGGCCCCAGGCCACAATAAGGATTTTGGATTTTATATACATGCCATGAGAAGCCACTGAGGCATTCTGAGTAGGGACTGATGTGAATGGATCTAGGTTCTGAAAAGTTCACTCTGGCTACCATGTGCAGAACTGGATGCAGCTGTGCAAGAGGAGAGGCCCAGAGACCAGGTAGGAGGCTGAGGCAGTACCAGCCGAGAGATGGGGCCTGGTAGACGGGAGTGGTGGCAGTGGGGTGGAGTGGGTAGACAGATATACAGGACACATGTAGAAAACAAGAGTCTGAGCCTGGGCTAGGAGAAAGTTCCTTGTCCCTCTTTCCACCCTATCCTCTGCAAACACCTACATCTACCAGGTGTCAGCCTTTGTCTGATTCTTTACTCAATCAATATTTGTTTACTTAAATTGAATAACATGGAGAACTCAAGCCCAGGAAGTAAAGGGCAAGGTGCATATTTAGGAAGCAAGAAGAAGTAGTGGCCAGTGACAGAGCAGTCCAGGGGAAGTAGGAGAATATCAAGAACCCAGTTTTACAGGACCTGGGTGGTGGCAAGGCAAATGGGGGTTACCTGTCCAGCCAGCCAGGCAGCAGCAGTGGCCTGTGACAGGATCACAGCCATCGGCATGGCTGCAGTCACAGCGCTCACTGCAGTTCAACCCAAATGTGCCGTCCTGTGGACAGAAGGGGAGAGAGAAGTGACCAGACCTAGATCCCCAGAACTTCACACACTTCTGTTGGATTTTGATGACAAAACTGAGCCACTGCTTCACAATGATACAGCGAGAGTAAGGCAGAGGCACAGTGGGAGCACTCTTTATAACAGGATCAACGTGGCCATGAAGCCACTCCAAAAAATTCTTTGGTCGTATTAACAGCGTATGGGGTTTGTAAAGAGGAAGGTAATGGTCTTGCCCTACTTCTCAATGGTCAAGCTCAGAAAGCTGTAATGATGATTAATTAAAATTGTAAATGAAAATGCCCTTTGTGAATTGTAACACATCGATCATATGTGAGGAATGACTGATTGATTGTTACTGCGGAAGAAGGTGGTGACTTAACATTTGTCATGTGCTCATTAGGTATCAAGAGCCTTATATGACTCATTTCTCTTAATCTTCACAACAACTCTACATGATGGTTCCATTGCATTCACAATTTAAAGATGAGAAATACGGTTAGAGAGAACTATCATGCTCAAGGTAATAGAGTTAGAATGTGGCAAAGCCAGGATTTGAACCCAGAACTGTAGGACTCATTCAACAATATCACATCAGCTGACTTAACTTAATTTGTATTTTAGACTGAGATCCAGTGGTTAAGTCTAGGTGGTTATTGCTGGACACTGCTCGGTTTAGCCTTCCCACACCCTGATCATAATGTTATACAGTACTGGAACCAGAAAGAAGCTTAGACATGACCTATCAAGGAATGGCAACTGTGATGGATTAGTAAGGGCTGTCCTGTAACACTGTGTCATAATGGATTCTGAAGCTGCATTTGGGTCAGATAAATATGCCAGAGTCAACTAATAATGTTTACCGAGAGCAGCAAGAAGAAAGGGATACACTATCACATCTACCAAGTATTTGCCATTTTATACATGAGAGGGCTGAGGCCTGAAGTAGGAAAGTGGCCACAGAGAGTTTAAGACTAGGTGATGAGACCTGATCCAAGGGTCCACCTGTGCTCTTCTCTGTACCTCTGTGAACCAAATAGCCACAGGGAAAGGGCATGAGGAGATGCTGAGACCACTGGGTCCTTCCCAGCCCTGGGAACTCACCGGGCAGGGCAGCTCGCAGGTATCTCCCAGCCAGCCGGGGGTACAGGAACAGGAGCCATTTGTGGGACTGCAGGCCGCCCCATTGGCACAGGTGCAGCTCTCATTGCAGTTTAGGCCCCACATCCCACTGGGACATGGCAGGGTACAGTCAAGGCCTTGCCACCCTGAGGAGAGGAAAAGAGGCTGTCACCTCTCTACTCAGGCCCAGCATAGCTTTCTGCCCACTACCCCCAGCTCTGTACTAGGCATCCCATCCAAACCACCACTTCTGTGATTGCTGGATTAGGACACACATTTCACATAGAGTCCACTCAGAAATATGCATGGCTGTTATGGTAGGGGTCTCCAATCCCTGGGCCACAGACTGGTACCGATCCGTGGCCTGTTAGGAACCAGGCTGCATAGCAGGAGATGAGCAAGCAAAGCCTCATCTGTATTTGCAGCCACTCCCCAGCACTAGCATCACCGCCTCAGCACCACCTCAGATCATCAGGCGCTGGATTCTCATAGGAGCACCAGTCCCTGGTGTCAAAAAGGCTAGAGACCGCTGGTTAGGAGAGCTGGGGCTAGAACACAGATCTCCTGCCTGCCAGTTCTCACTGTTTTTGCTGTGAGGTGATGACCCCACCTGGGACAGGTAACCAGCTGAGGTAGGGAAGACTATCTCTGTCCAGGGTTGGGTCAGCCGGGTTATCTCAGGGCCCTTTGTTTTAGGTACAGCCTGATTTCCCATTCTGAGGCTGGTCACCCACTGTCCTGTTTGCCCCCAGGCCCATTTCTCCCCTTTCCCTATTCTGTGTCACAGGGGCTGACCCCTACAGTTGCATGTCCCAGGCTCCCCTCAGCTGTTTCCTAGATGGGTTCACCAATGGGAGACCTGGTCCACAGATGGACAGGGCCTCTGGTGGTGGCCGTGTCTCTGTATTCCAGTACTATTGTGCAGTCTCTCTGTCCACGTCCCAGCTCCCACCGGGTGACCCTCACTCTAAGGAGTGGTAGCAGCTCTTCCCACAGTTGCTAATCTTGGGGTTTCTCACCTTCCTTGTATGCTCTTTCAGCTTTTCTCACACTATAGTAACAAATCTCCTTTATTAAATTCCTTCTATTGGAGTCCCTGGCATGGGTTTCCTTGGCTTGGACCTGATGTTTAGGCTCCCTGACCCAGCATGTAGGTGGACAGAGCAAGAGCAGTCCAGACTCCTCGCTGGTAGTTCCCCTGGGCAGTGTGCATATCTGAGGGGACGGGACTGGGAAAGAAGGAAGGTACACTACCTTCTTTGCAGGTGCAGGAGCCATCTATTGGAGAGCAGGTGCCACCATTGTTACAGCTACAGACGGATGAGCAGTTGGGTCCATAGGTGCCTGCTGCACAGGGAACTGCACAGACTTCTCCCTGCAAAAGGAGAAGGCAAATTTTTGACCAAGGTTGCCCAATGCTAGGTGGCTGTGGTAGGCAGTATAATAACCCTGCCTTCTCTCTACCTAAGATGTTCCTGGAACCTGTGAATATGCTACCCTGCATGGCAAAAGGGACTATGCAGACATGATTAAGGACCTTGAGATGGAGAATCTTGGATTATCCAGGTGGACCCAATCTAATAATATGAATCCTTAAAAGAACCAAAAAAGTAGCCTTGAGAAGTCCTCTACCTGCCTGCCTTGACTTTGCAGATGGAGGTGGTGACCACAAGTCAAGGAATGCAGCGGCATCTAGAAGCTCGGACTGACCCTCATTTTACAGATATCAAGAAAAGGGGTACCTCAATTTTACAACTCAAGTAACTGAATTCTGCCAAATGAGCAGGAAACTGATTCTCCCCTAAACCCTCCAGAAAGGAACACAGCCTGCTAACACCTTGACTATAGTCCACAGAGAAATCCAAGGTTATGTGACCTTGATGAAGAGAGGTTCCTCTCCAGCCTTTTTCTCCTCCTGTCACACCTGCACTGGCTGGGTCAGTGAGGAGAGACTGAGAAATGCAGAGTCCTGCACCAGAAGGTTCCACAGCTCCCACTCTTTCCTCTGCCAGTCCTTGGCAGGCCCTGACCAGCTGGAGTCTGCCAGTGCTCTCATACTCAGACAACGCTAATTTCTCCAAGACTATAAATAGCCCATAAGAATATATTTAAGCTCCTCAGGCCTTGGCCCAGGTGCAAATTACATGCACAGTTTATGATTTTCTCTGCATGAGTTTACATTGAGAGTGTTTTCTGTCCTGGTGCCTTTATTCATGTCCCTAATCCCCGTCCTCCCAGGAGGCTTCAAGGGGCCTGCACGCCCAGCTGTGAGTCTGCTGGTGGGGTTCAAAGAGGACATGCCACCCTGGCCCTGCTCTAGGGGGCAAGATGCAGAGCATCCAGCTTAAAATACGTACTCCTCAGAATGCTGCATCTGGGTCCCATAGTCTCCTAGCACAGCCCATGCAAGGACATGGACAGTCAACTTGGTCTTACAGCAGCCTGGGAGACCACCAGGCTTGAGAGGACTTTCTGCTTCCCAGAGAAGGAAATGGAGACTCAGAAAGGGCAGTGGCTTATCTAGGACCCCATGGTGTCTTAGTGAGGGTGAAGGAGAAAGAACCAGACCTTCCTTCCAGAGTCGGAGCAGAACCCAGTGGTTAGAGAACGAGCTCTGGTGCCAACCTACTGTGTGACCTTGCACAATTTACTAAATTACTCAGGAATTTGTTTCCTCCATCTGTGAAATGTGAAAAGTCACATCTCTACTTGATAGGATTATTAGGAGGATTAAATTAGAGGAGTTCCTGGCAAGTAGAAAGCACTATAAAAGCTATTATTACTGCAGAGAAATAATGTATTCTTACAAAAAGAATATACAAACCCTCCAAAGTTTTAGTAGAAGACAGCTCTGAAGAAAAGATACATCTCTTACTCAAGGAACAAATGGGCAGGTACAGGAGAGGTGACTCACCTTTCTGCCACCTCCTCCAATCTGGCTCCCTGATTCCCCTCATCATAGATGAACAGGCTAGAACCAACACTCACCAAGGGCATGTTCTTGGGGGGATGGAATGACTACTCATTGAGGGGCTACTATGTGTCAGGAGCTGTTCCGAACAGCTTCCTATTTGTTAGCTCCTAATGGAAAAAAAATAAAGTCCAAATGGGGAAGCAGGCAGTTTCCAAAGTGCATAGTTCTGCCCTGAAGGAATGTGAGCCCAATACAGCTGACTACGAGCATGCCCCCTCCTCCGCCTTACTGCCTTGACCCCGACCTGGTTCAAACTCTTCAACAAGCACAGGTACTAACAGTTAAACTTTCTGTCAGATTCCCTACCTTCTGGCCTCTGAGCTGAGGGTTAGGGTGTGCAGTTGATTGGCCATCTCTGGTGATTGACATGCAGAGCAAGCCAATAATAGCCTAACTTCTTGCCTCAGAGCAACCCCTGGCCAAGGTCTGATGATACTTAGAGTGACCTGGTGCCAACCCTCCCAACACACAGGATATTCTCTCACCCACATATCTTCCTGGTTTGGGACACCACTAGCAGATGTGGCATCTGAGTCTGCAGGGGTCAGTATCTATGCCTGTACATGCTTATGTAGTCAGCATACACACCCGTGAAAGGGCTCAGTGTGTTTATCTTTGGGGCTACCTGTTTATCCATCTGTGTGGATTCCTGTCCTTCCCTCCTGGCATCTTTCCTCCTCAGCCCCCCAGCCCAAAGCTGGTGGGAATTGGGCATACACACAGCCATTATCATCCTAGCACACTGTGGGTCCTGGTAGGCTCACTTGCCTGCCTCTACCCTGGGTGAAGATGGGGATCTGATTTTATTCACATCCAGATTCTCAGGGCTTGGACCCTGCTGGTATATAATGGGCCCTCGACAAATGTTATTTAAATGAGATGTTTGTGTGTACATGCTGGCTTCTACTGTGGACAGAACCAGAAGGACTGGGCACTTTCCATATGCTTTCTCTCGCACTCCAGGCAATTCAACAAATGTTTGCTGAGTGGCGGCCAACTCTGAGCCAGGCCTGATCGTGGGTTCCAGGGGCGCACTGGAGCCTGAAACTTGTCTCTATCCTTGGCAACTCCCAGGCAATGTCCACAGTCATACTCATGCCTGCATGCTTATTTGTCCACTTATTTACTGTCTCCCCTTTAGACTAGAGGCTTCACAACAACAGGGGTCTTATCTGTTTGGGTTGCCTAGTATCTCTAGCTCAGAATCTGCCACAGAGTGGAGGTACTCTATAAATAATGTTGAACAAATGCGTGAGGGGCCCTGGTGGGCTGGGGTCCTGTGGCTTCCATCACAAACAGGAAGCTGAATATTGTCTGGTCTAAGGATGGGTCCTATGCTACCACACTGACTCTAGGCCTCCCTAAGGGAAAGCCGGGCCAGATCTTGGTCTATGGTTCCATTCCACATCCCACCACCTCCTGCCCAAACCCTCCCTGGCCAGGCTGAGGGTCATAAGAAGTATAGCCACCCTGCTGGCCTCTAGCGTATCCACTCAGGAAAACAAGGTCTTCTGAGCTGAATAGGATCTTAGAGATGACCAAAGCCATCATCTTCATGAAGAGGAGACTGAAAGTCTGAGTGGGCCCATGAGGTAGAGCTGGGACTTACAAACCAGTGCTCCTCAGGGGACTGGCTGTAGGGACTGTCTTACCCACCCCCTTATCCCAGCCCAGCACTTGCCCAGCCCAGCCCTGAATTCATATCTGTGGATCTTTTCACATTCCTGGAAAAAGGACAGGATGAGAGCCCAGGGTTGTGAGCTCAGATAAGAGAGGAAGCTGGGGAGTTTGCATATGACATCTCACATGCTTCACATAGCCTCGTACCTCTGCCCACTCCCTCAGCCAGGAGTACCCTATGGCCTTTTACTGAAGCTGTTCTCCAAGCTCTTCATCCAGAATTCCTACTTATCTTATTGCTAGAAAACAGTCTTCTCTTCTGACAGACTCATGTTCATGCTAGGTAATAGACAAGACTTGGTTTCCTTATCCATTACATGTGGCTGTTGAAATCAATCAGTTTCCTCAGCTTTTCATCATTAAGAACACTTGTTAGCATCCTTCCTCTACCAAGCCCTCTCAATTCAAAAGATACTGCTGTCTTTCTGTGGCATTTAAGGTTAGATACATATTGAACAGGTACGATTTGGCCAGTAACAATCACATGTCATGTGACTCTGGTGGCAGCATCTTGTCCACCAACCATGACCTGGAAATTCCCATGATGTCACCTACAACCAATCAGCTTCTGATCAGTGCACACTAATCTGGGATATCACATAGAGTTAATTTAATTCTAATTAAAAGCAAAAACAAAACAAAACCTCCGTGTTTTAGTCAGCTTTTCACAGGTAATGGAAGGTTGCCCGTAGGCTTTGTGAAATACTCAAAACTGCTCTTAGCTACCTGCTGCAGCCTTTGCATGTGTCTGGCAGAGAACCCCTGGCTGGGACATCTCTAAGGGCCCTCCAGCTCTGACTTCCTGAGAATTTTCTTGCCTGCAGTAGGGATCTTAACTTGAAGGAGTGAGGAATGGTGGAATGTAGTCCGAAGGGTAGAAGCACTCCTGGACCTCTAAGAATCACACCAGCTGGGTGGCCACCTACTCTGCTAATACATGGCCTACAACTGGCCACATGCCCATTCCTGATGGTAGGGGGACAGCTCATTGCGCCAGAGCTAGAAGGGATAGTGGGAAACACTTGGTCCATATGCCTTGTTTTATAGGTGAGGAGACTGAGGCCAAGAGAGGGAAAGCGACTTGCCCAAGAACATGCAGCCAATGCTACTCAGAGGTGGGTTTGAACCTTGCATCTCCTGGCTCCCATTTCAAGCACAGATGCTAAGAGCCCAGATGTGGTGAAACTCTGGGATAGCCTATGCTGCTTTGCTTGAGTCAGCAGTACACTCACCACCTAAGCACACAGCATCCAGAGGACATGGCTTTGATCTAGAGGAAGGGCCACCTGCCAAGGCTCAGATATTTGGCTCTTTCTCAACACCTGGAAGTTGATGTCTGGATATTTTTATATCCTTATCCATCCTCATTTCACTTCCACAGCCCACACCCTCCAGCTCAGGAAAGGGAGCTTTCCACCTTCCAGAGGGGCAGGTCCCTGAGGTTTTCTCTTCTGCTGTGGGGAGCCTGCCAGTCCTACTCAGTGTCTTTATTTTGTGAATGGAGGATGGATGTGAACTCTTCCTCTCATTCAAAGGTCTGTTAATTATAGATGCATTGGCTATTAACATCCTGAACTTGATTTGAAAGAGCTACTGGCAGAATGGAACCCCAGGAGCTTGTCCTGCTAAAGAGATGCAAATCTGCCCCCCTAGCCTTCACCAGCCTCCTTGAACAACATGGAAACACAGGACCAGACCTCGGTGGGTAATGAGTTATATGTTCTATTAAATTTGTTTCAAATGCTGTTTATTGAATTTTCTCCCCTGCAATATGCTGCTTTGTAGTTTGGCCCTGTTTTGGAAAATTAATCAACAGCTGGGCTTCTTGTGTTGATCATCCATTTTCTTTGCAATGGGCAGGAGGTTAATGAGTATTTTTTGGAGTGAAAAAAGCAGAAAGATGGAAAGTGGTTGACCCTCCCTCACACAGAAGTGGGAGGCAATTGTGCAAGCTTATCTCTAGGTCCTATAAATATGTTCTGTGGATGGGAGGCAACATAAACAAAGTAGAACTAGGTTTTCTAGATCTAAGCCACAGTGGTGGGTGTGCTCCTACCAGTCTGTGGGAGCTCAGCAGAGACGACTCTGGGAAAGGAACTAGGAAAGTTGTGTTGGTCCATGTGTCCTCTTGTTGGAAGAGTAGGGATAGTTTAGGCAAAAAGGGCCTAGACCTGGGGTGAGAGTACCTGGGTTAAGTAAGGCAAAAGCACTGGCTCAAGGTGACTTGACCTCATTTGTTCATCCACTTAGTCCATAAACATTGGTGGAGCATCTGCTACCGACCAAGTACCGTGTTAGGGCCTGGGTCTCAATAACCATTACGCTAGACTAGATGCGGCTGCAGGTCCCTTTCAGCTCACATATTCTTTAACTTTCCCCTTGCCCTCCCACTTCCAGAGCAGGTTTCCCTGTTATTTGCCCCTTTGTGGCACTTATCACAATTGTAATAAATTTTTAAAAAGTTAGCTCTTATCCACTAGATTTTCAGTTCCAGGAGGGTAAAGTCTGGGTCTGTTTTATTCAACCTGTAGCCCCGGCCATAGCACAGCGATGTACTCACCAGTGCTCAATGCACAGATAATGAATTAATTCAGTCATTTGGGAGATATTTTTTTAAAGCACTAGTATGTGTCAGACACTGTGCAAGACCAGGGGATACACATGGAGCAGAACAGATCTTGTCTCTACCCACATGGAGTTTACCATCTAGTGGCTGGAGGGAGGTGGGGCATAAGATGAGGTTGTAGCACAGAAGGGGCACAGGCTAGTTTTCTCCCTACTTTCAGATGTTCTGCAAGCAGCCATCGGTGGCCTCCCTGAGCCTCTGGTTGCTGCTGTTTCCCTCTCTCTCTTTCTATTCCTGGAGTTTCAGGGCTAGCAAGGCAGGCTGATTTTGGTGTCTAATGTCATGTCAATGCCAGCAGCACACATGTGGAGTATGCTCTACTGTTTACAAGGCCCCTTGCCAGGCAAGTGTCTGCTCTGCCACAGAGAGTACCAGCAGCATTCCCCCTGCCCACTCTTCTCATTTACCCCCAGTCCCAGTTTCAAAGGCTTAGGCAGTGGGACTCCCAGGTGAGGAGCCTCATTTGTGATTTTCCAGGGAGAGAGAGTGACACGTGGCCCACAAGGCAGAGAAAGAACAGCATGGACCGAATGCCAGCCACAAAAGCCTCTCAGTGCAGAGCAAACCTCTCTGGACCTAATTAGTGTGTCACTGATAAGGTAGCAACTGACAGTGAAGGCATGTTGGGGAAAAGAAACTCTGCATAAGGCATGAGGAGCAGATGGCCAGAGAGACCAGGAGAGAGGGACAGAGGCCACTTGTCACATCTATCCCTAGCCTTTCTTCTCTATGCAGAGGGGGAAATGCCCAGCGCTCTTGGGGCTTAGTCATTCTGTTTGGCTCCCATGGGGGAAGGTTAGGCCTGGAAGCCCTAGGTCTGGTCAAAATGAATACGCTGTCAATGACTTGAGACTGTTGTATACAGTTGTGCAGGCTGTGCACTGTATAACTCTAGAGGTGCCGCTCACATGACAGTTACTATAGTTTGATGTCTGTGTGTTTTTTATCAGTAGTGTGTGACAGCTGTGGGGTAAGCTTAGCATCTGCATGTTGGATTTTTGGGTCGATCCTAGCCTTACAGCCCAAAGGTGATTTGATCATGGTGGCTGTGAGTGTGATGTTTATGGTATAGACATGCTGGATCTACATTGTGGGGGTTGGATATTTTGTGTGTGTGTACGTGTGGGTTGCAGAACTCAGATCCTCTGGAGTAGTAGCTGGGTGTGTGGGCCCAGGACAGTGGTCTGCAGAACCAGAGTCTGACTATAGAGACAGTGACAATGTCCCAAGTAGGAACCAGATTCTGGGGTACAGAGGGTCCTGCAGAAGCCAATGGGGGTTGTTTACTAAAATCCAAGCAAAATGTGGCACACTCATGACTTAGGGGATGCTGCTAAACTACCTGTGCATTTATTCCATGAACTTTTACAACCCAACTTTGTACAGGAGACTTTGTGCCAGGCCTGGGAGTGGGTTGAGGTCAGGAGGGTGGCAGGAAAAAGGGTAAAAACAAGGGGATAGATCAGATAGACCTGTCCCCTAGCAGCTTTCTGTTTAATACAGAAACAGAAACATCTGTTAGGATAGAAACATCCACAAAGTGCCACTAGAGTGGGCTTGTCAGCATCAGGGCTGAGGGACAGCAGTAAGATAGTACCCTGGAGGTCAGAATGGCCCAGACAGGAAGGCCTGTGAATGCCAGGCTTCAAACTTTGCCCTAAAGACAAAGGCGGGTCCCAAAGAGCAGGCAAGTGACTCAGTATTCTCTGCCTATTTTAAAAAACCCCTTCTTGCAAGGTAGGAGTCTGGGCTATTCCTTTCTGTCTGAGAGAGGCTGAGCGAGTCCAGATGTAGGCAAATCCAATTGCATACCGATTGTGGAATCATTAAAAAAAAAAATACAATCATAGACTGAATGCAAAGAAAGCTCAGAAATTGAAACCCGAGGAAGGGCTTTTGCCAGGGAACAAGAAACAAGAGGGTATGGGAAAGGTCACCTCTATTGTTCACAGGATCCATCCCTCCCATCCCCCAAATTCTGTAAAATTATCCGAGTCTTAATAAAGCTGGCTTCCTCTGGATTTTTCTGGCTCCTGGACATTTCTCAGCCAAGTTCTCATAGAATGCTTCACTACATATAATGTGGGCCTGGAATGTGCTCCCCATTTATGGCTCAAGGCTTCAGGGAGAGAGCAGGTTTGAAGGGTGCTTAGTTCAGATCAGACCTCCCTGTAGGAAGGAACAGGTAGCTTCAGGCCTGGGGCAGAGCCTGTCTGGGGCTGTGGAGTCCACAGGGGCAGAAGGAAAAGGGGAGCAAGGCCTCAGAGGGAGATGGGGCAGGAGAGGTTCTTCTGGGCAGCATTTGCCTGGGGAGTGACTCAGCCCTAGACTTAGTAGGGAGGGAGGAGATGCTCAGAATTGTGCAACCTTGTAGAGCCTGTTTCTGTGTGTAAAAAGAGGGCTGTGAGAACTCAGGCAATAGTGGATATGAGAGCATTTTGCAGTATAAGAATTGTGACACAGATGGGGGTTCTGGTGATGACTGGGTGCTCCACCCACACCTGAGCTCCCTGACAGATTGCCCTACAGTTTGAGGTCACTTCCAAACTCAGCTTTTGTGGGTGGAGCACCCTGTTGCTGTGCTTAAGGTTTCATCCTGGTTGGGGGCAGTGAGGTTCACTCTGAGTTTGCTCACAGAAGAGGCAGGTCACAGAGAGGTGGCAGAAGGCTGTGTGTCAAGCCCATTAGCTCTGAAACCTGACTATTGGGTCCTGGCTCTGACACTCATGGGACCTTGGGCAACTTATTTTTTTCAGTTTCACTTGGGTATAATTGGCAAATTGGCAAGTTATTAACCTCTCTGTGTTTCAGTTTCCCTATCTGCAAAATGGGCAGTATAATAGAACTTTTCTCCAAGAGTATTGGTGAAGTTTAAATAAGTTGATATACATAACATTTTCAGAGTAGTGCCTGGCCCGGAGGAAGTGCTATAAATGTTTTAGGCATTTAGATTATTACACAAAGTCCAATAAGAGCCTAGGCCCATTGCAGATGTAAAAAAGATACTTAGATTTACCTGCTCTTTGCCACTTTCACAGTGCTTGCCTTGTTTCACCCATAAACCATCTTGCAAAGTGTTCCATGTGAGAGGTGAGTTTCAGAGGTGACCTTCCCTAAGTCACCCAGTTGGTGAGATTCATGACTCAAAGCCCTCCCAGAGCTCTCCCCGCTCTGCCAACCAACATCTACTGAAGAACCATGGGGAGTGATGGTGACAGTATCCACTGAGCATCTACTGCTTGCTGTATTCTCAGACTGAATGTCACCATCTCCCTACTATGGATGTCAAATGCAGCAGCACCATTTTGTCATGCCCCTGTTCAACAGACCCTTTTTGCCTGCTGAATTCAGCACAGACCCCACCCTGGCATGTGGGGCCTAGCTTGCTCCACCCCCACTATTTTCCTTCACTTTCCCCACACCCCAGCTCATCTGGGCCATCTGGGCCTGAAGGCTGAAGAGCCTCTCCTCTGGCTTCCATGTGCCTGTCTCAAAGAATTATCATTGGTCTTCAGAACTTTTAGCACAGGCAAGAACAATTATTCAGTAGGGCTTTTGGAGAGAACTCTTGAGATTTGTTGTTTTTGTTTTAGCCCCATTGATAGTTTTCTTATCAGCCCCACCTTGAAATAATTTATTCATGACCTTTTCTGCAAGATCTTTCATTTTCCAGACATAATCATATCTTCTGGCAGGAATCTCTTTCCCACCTGGGGTCTATAATTACTCCTGCAGATGGGATTATTGGTGCTAATGACTAAGTGGGGATATGGCTGGGAGGGGTCATGATGGGTGGGGACTTGGAGCTTGAGGGCAGGGGTAGACTGAGGAGGGTGGGTTCTTCCTTTGTTCTAGACCTGTGGCTTGGTGCGGGGTCTGCGGGGCCCTGGGCTCACTGCTTCCCCTCATGGCTCTGGGTGTACACCCCTGGCACTTCTTCCAGTCCTTCCCTGTGGCATGTTTCAGCTCAGCTTGTTTCAGCATCAGCCCCAGGATACAAGCAGCAGGGTTTATATCTCCATTTTGCAGAAGATAAAGTTAAGGCTCAGAGAAGTGAAGTGACTTGGGCAAACTCAAACAGCGAGTAGGCAGCGGAGCCAGAGTTTGAGCTCAGGTTTGACTTCCAGCTGGTGCTTGCCTTAGCACTGACCCCCGCTTCCCAACCAGCTGTCCTGGCCTTGGAGCCATGAACCCTGGGTTCTAGGCCCAGCTCGATCATTTTAGACAAGATGTATAACCACTTGGAACTTCAGTGTCCTCATCTGTGAAATATAACTAACAGTACTCACCTTGCTTTCCTCACAAGAGAGTTGTAAAGACAGACAAGCTCAAGTGTGCGATGGCTGGACGCCAAAGTAAGGAGGGAGACTAAACGTCCCAGCTTACCTCCTCTCCAAGACAAAGGTCAGGAAGCCACTAGGCTCCAGCTGAAAAATGAGGTTGGTGGGGTTTTCCCTTTCCTAGGAAAAGGCCCGAGAGAGTCTCAAACCTGGTCATTTACTACGTATCCTCAGCCTTCTCCTCTCCAGGCATTTTGGTTTGTGACTAAAAGTGCAGGCTCTGGGTTCGGAGAGCTAGAGGCTGAGCTGCTGGTGGCTGCTTATCAACTAGGAAGGTTACTTCACTTCTCTGAGCCTCAGCTTCCTCATCTGCGAAGTGGCGATCCTAATGGCCCCCACATACCGAGTTGTGAAGATTAAGTAAACAAAGTATGAAGAGCTGAGTGCCTGGCCTAGGGCCCACCAAAGTTACTCAGTGCTCCACGTATGGGCCATCATCACACTAATGTAGTTGTCCACTTCCTTCAGACCTTTCAGGAAAGCTCCTCAGACTCCCGGCCCTACCCTCCATGTCTGCGGGGTGGCCAGAACTGGGAACCAGCAGGGACAGAAACCTCATCAACATCAGACTTGGACCAAAAAAAAAAAAAGCTGGGAATGTTAAATATAGATGCCCCAGACCTGCCCCAATAGCTACTGCTATGACACAGAGAGCTGCAGGCACCAGGCCTGACACAAAAGCTCCAGCTCCAGGCCCCAGTAATGAGGGCACTGATAAGGACATGGGAAGTACAGCAAGGAGAGGGTGGCATGACAGGGGAACTTTTATTTTTTAAACCGGAAGAGTCAGCAGTTTCCCCTAACAAAGCCACAAACCGTGGCATCCCAGAGCGGGAAGGTTGGACTCAGCTTTAGTGACATAAAGCCAATTTTCCCTACTTTGCTCCGTGGATTAATTGCCAACATGATTTAACTCCTTAGGGACCCCACCCCACCTCTATCCCTCTCTGCCCTGGGAAAAAAACAGTAGGTGTCTGCTCTGGGGACAGCAAACTCATGAGATGGAGGCAAAGGTTTGGAAAGAGCATCAGACTAGGAGTTACATCACCTGCTTTCCATCCTGGTTCTGCTACTGACTTACTATGTAACCTAATATGAGTCAGTTTCCCTCTCTGGACCTTGATTTCCTCCTCTGTAAAAGGAGAGGATGCATGAGAAAAGGGCTGAGCACTGACCCTGAAGGGAAACAAGGGCTCAGAGAGGCTGAGCATGTTGTCTAAGGTCACACTGCTACTGAGAAACAGACTTGGGATTTCAATCTAGGCCTATCTGACCCCAAAGTCCATACCCTTTGCCTCCAGTGTGTCATCTCTACACAACTACATGCGGAACCTTGATAATCGTTTATCGAGCATTCACTATATGCCAGGCTTTGCTCTAAACATTGTACATATTTTATCTACTTCAATCCTAAAAATAACAGTATCCCATACTACCTGTATATATTAACTCTCCTGTATAGATGAAAAAACTAAGACTTGAGAAGCTCAAATAACTGGGCCATGGCCACCCAGCAGGCAACAGCAGAGCTGGGATATGAGTACTGGAGCCTGTGAATGTGTGTATATTTTTAAATCATTTCTGCTACTTTGCACCACCTGGGCTCCTCTGCTCACACGAGCGTGGCAGCTAGAGGGTGAATTCCTCAACCCCAGTGCAGCATCCAGGAAAACCTTTTACTATAATAATTAGGAAGCTAGTCAATGGTTGGGGGCAAGGGATAAGAAGCTGGCTTTCTACTCTTAGGGCTAATCATCTGCAGATCTCAGTTTGATGAACAAAACAATTAGAACAGGAAATGCACACACATTATATACATGTCACCTGGCTATAATTTTCAGTCTACAGTCTCTTCTGGCCCTGCAGCTGTCCTCACTCCCTAGAGTTCCAGCTTAGGAGTCACACAAGAGGCAGACATGCACTCTGCCAGCTTGAGGAGGTGGGGTTGGCTGGGGGAGAGTAACGTCTTTAAAGGGCATCACAAACCTTAGAGGAAAATTCAATCACTGCTCCACTGATCCGGATTTTTATAACTCTCAGCCCCTCCTACCTTCCCTAGCTAGAGCAGCTGAAGTTTGCATATGACCTACCGACAGCACAGAGAAAAGGGAGAAAAATGTGGAAACGAGTTTATTCATTTGGGTGATGGAGTGCCCGCTCCCCTCACCAGCATGCAGGGTTCAATAACAGCAGACAGGGCTTCAAAAAATTGCAGCATAAATAGATGAGCCCTTTAAGGTAATAGAAATTCTGTCATCCGAGGGAGAAATATAGGCCCTGAATCTCATGGGAGGGGACACTAGGCCCTTCTCCCCTGCCTCCCATGCTCCTCGTCCCCATTATAGCTGGAGCTGAAAGGGAACATCTGTGCTGAGCAATGACCAGTGGATCCCTTATCTCCCAGCCACATGGACTTCATGTGGGGAGGAGGCACCCAGGAGGTGCCTCTTTGCAGCTCTGGCAGTGACCTCATAGGCTATTCACTCCAGGTGCCAAGGTGGCAGCAATTAGTCCTAGAGCAGCACAAGAGGCTTCATCAGGCAGGCTGCCTGGGTGAGGCCTAATTAAGGAAGAAAGATCAGTGAAGGAGTGCCAGAAGGCTGAGAAACTGGCCTTCTCTCCTCTGTGATGAGAAAGTCTATTCTTGGTTCTGTGATTGCTCTTGGGGACCCAGGAGCTCCCAGCAAGGGGAAAGTTTCAACTAACTCTGCTCTCTTCCTCTCACCCTCATTTCTGCCTGTACCCTCAGACAGAGCACTCAGGCCAGGGTCAGTCAGCTTCTTCAGGTGGAGGACCCCTTTGGGTAAATAACAGCAATAGCAGTGGCAGCAACAACAATAATGATAACAATAGCTAACACTTGTTGAAAGATTACCAATATGCCAGGTGTTCTAAGTATTTTATATGTACTAATTAATTTAATCAGCTCAATAATCTGATGAATTTATTATTATTCCCCTTTTGCTTATGAGAAAACAGAGGCACAGAGAGATAAAGCATCTTGCCCAAGACCACAAAGCTTACAGGCAACAAAGCTGATATTTGAAAACAGGCATCTGGCTCCAGAATCTCTGTGTAACCACTATATGATATTGCATAAGGTAGAAACTCACACCAAAGAACCCAGATATGATGTTGGGGGACAGCTGTTCCATTCCCACTGCAGCTGTCAGTTTATCTGAAGTGCAGAGAAACTAATGGATAGATTCAGGCACCAGCCCTGGTGGTAAAGCCCACTGAGAAATACAATTAATTTATTTCCTATAAAAGTCAGTTCTGGAAACTTATGCTTTAAAGACATTACTCTTCCCAAGAATTTCATTCATTTCAAAAATAGCATATTGAGCAAGACGTTCACATGGTAGGCATGGAGGAGGGCAGTAGCAGGTGCAGGGTTGGAGGGAGACAGACTCTGAGGATGAACCATGTTCTGTGGGAAAAGAGGAGATGAAGGGGTTAATCCCGAAGAGAAGGGTATTCAGGGAAGACTTCATGGAAGAGGTGGCCTTTGATTTTAGCCTGAAAGGCAGAGGAGGATTTTTGTAGACTGAGATAAGGACAGATGGGTGGGCATTCTAGGAAGAGAAGAAAGCTTAAGAAGAGGCAAAAGCTGAAGCCCCAAAGCAGACACTGTGTTTGGGGAACAGTGAGTTATGTATGGCTATGGCATAGGTTTGTGGCAGGAAATGAGGTTAAGGCATATTACAAAGGACTGGGATTTGTGCTTTATTCGGTGGATAATAAGAAGCTGTGAACAGAGGTGATGTGACCCTAACCTCCAAGTGGATGGGGAGCTCCACTTAGTGCCCTTGCCACAGTTCAGCTACATCCCTGGCTGCAGTGAGTGGAGAGAAAGGCCCTCACTTTCTGGATTATTCCTCACATGGAACTCCCAGGACTCTGCTGGCCTGAGTCCTCTGTAATATGATTCTAACCCTTCCCTCATGACCCTTGTTCACCCTGGTGTTCTGACTGGGTGAGGGTCCTGTGTTACAAGACAGAGGACTTGTGGGGCTGTCCAAGGTGCTGAAACAATTCCACTCCCAATTTTAAGCACTTTCATTTGAACGACTGGCTCCCACACCATTGTTTCTTTGGGGTAGATAATGTCATTCTTTTTCTACAAATGAGAAACAGAAGCCTCAAAAGTTGGCTCAATCAGAGCTAGGAACTTAGTTTCTTGCCTTCCAGCCCAGGGCTGTTTTCCAACACTGGCAGCACCAACGTAATTCAGTAATGCATGTCCCAAGTGATTCTTCTGCTGCTGCCACACTAATCTGTAAAATGCCCAAAGTCTCTTCCCACTTCCATCTCTATGTCTACTTCATTAGATACTGACAGGTGTGTCCACCCCACAGTGCCTCCTGAGACTGACCATTCAACGTGTTTGGGTAGACCTGTCTGGAATAACAGCTGTGCACATTCAAGGCTCTGCTCTGATGGGAATCCCTAGGTATAGCTCATCCTGACACTTTCCTGGAAGAAGGTACTGAGCAATGTTCCCCCATAACTCTCATAGTTCACCAATAATTACTACCATTTTTACTGGGTATCTGTTGTGTTCTATGCTTTGAGCTGTAAGATTTCCATATGAAGTGTCTCATTCTCAGGGCCAAGTCTCCTCTCGAGTGATGACGAAATTCAGGCTTAGGCAGGGCAAGTTACTTGCCAGTAGGCAGGGTGGGGATTTAAGGACCGAATTTGAACTCAGATTTGTGTGGTTCTACAGTGACCTGTCA
Source organism: Macroglossus sobrinus (assembly GCA_004027375.1). NCBI lineage: Eukaryota > Metazoa > Chordata > Mammalia > Chiroptera > Pteropodidae > Macroglossus > Macroglossus sobrinus. The sequence continues at coordinate 150,128 of PVKZ01002923.1, read as the reverse complement.
ATCAAAGCCTGACATCTAACATAGAGTTCAGTGGCTACCACCACTACTGGCTTTGTGATCCCAGGCAAGTCAGAAGTTTGAACTTCATCTTCATTTGCAAATTAAGAAAGGTAAGTGTACCTTCATAGGACTCTTGTGAGGAATGGAAATAAAAGGTGTAGCAGGGACTCAATAACTGTTTGCTGCTAATGTGAATATGATTATTATTGAGCATAAGTTCCTTGAAGGCTGGACGAGTGTCTGATCAGACTCTCCATATCCCTGACTGGGAAGGCAGGAAGGAAGAAGAAAGAATGTGAGGGCCAGCACACCCAGGGTGCCAGGCAGGACTTGCTTTTGCCCTACATTCTCGTGGTCTCAGGGAGTGGGGACCACCTGGCTAGAGCAGGCACGTCACTGGGCTCCCAGGGGTTGGTTCTGCAGTACTTTATTAGCACTCCTTACATTTATGTAGAGCCTGAGACCATTCTCAGCCCTCAGAGACTCTGCATTCATAAAGCTATCACAACATTCTCTTTAAAAAGCCAGAGCTCTGGTAGGAGGGTATAGCTGAGGATGTGTCCTCAAATTCATTACCATGTTGGCTACTCACATCCAAGAGCAGGAGGGACTGATGTGACTCCCATCTTACAGATGAGAAAACTGAGGCCTAGCAAGGTGATGTGACATGTTCAAGGTTACTAAGCCTAGGGTCAAAGTCTCTGAACATTCAGGAAAAGGCTCTTTTAATTGGTATCTATTAATTGCACATCCTAAAAAAATTTTCAAGGAAAAATTAATTCACAAACCAACCAATAAATAAAGGCATTGCTAATTATTATTGACCCTGGGACATTTGGGGGAGGGTCTCAGCCAAGTCTGTTATGCTGATTGCCCCAAACCCCTACCCTCATCAGAACTGGCTAATTGCAGCAAGTCCCATTCATTCAGAAGCTGAGGTGAGGGCAGCAGTAATAATTTCCCCCTTGGAGCCTGGTGCATGTAAGAATGCATCTCTCTGGATGAGAACAACTGGCTCTTCTGTAATCACCTCCAGTGGCTCCTGCTCAACACCCAACAGGGCGCAGAAGAGCCTTTACAGGTATAATGAGGCTGGGCAGGAGGAGATGGATGGGAATTCACATGGTCTCACCAGGGCAGCTTGGCACACAATCTATCTTAGCCGCAAGCCCCAGGCAGGAGGGACTCCACAGTTAGATGATTTCTATAAGTGCCCAGTCCTCCATAGTTCAAGGGCAGGAAGTCATTTGCATCTCAGAGGGGAGGGAGAGAGGCAGTGGGGTGGTTTCCAGGCTGTTGGAGCTCTGGCCTGGGGGCAGTGAGCACACAGACACCAGCTTCCCTAGAACCTCCCAGGGTCCCGATTTCCCCTTCTGAGGGGCAGTGACTAGGCCAGAAGCTAGAGGTAAAGAATGGAAAACAGGGAGGTGGGACTCCCAGCAGGCTCATAGACAGTATATATAATCAGACCATAATAACCTCAGTGAAACCCCTCTGCAAACACACACACACACATATACCTCATTGCTCCTACCTTCTCTCATTTCCTCCAGAAGGGTGTGTTTCCTGACTTGGTCTATGGAGTCTGCATAGTAGACCATTTATAAATCAGTTGGTTCATCTCCCCCTACAAAGTCATCATTTATAGATAAAGGAACTGGGACTGTGAGAAGGGAAGCCATGTGCCCAAAATCATACAACTACCCTAGTAGCCAAGCTGGGGCTGGGGTCAAAATGCCCCACTAGCAGTCTGGTGTGGTCAATTCATGAGATTCTAACCCCAAATAGCTCTTCTCTCCTACCCAAACCCCAAACCTAGGGCACTCCATTTTAACATGGACATTTTTTTATGGACAAAACTCATATCAATAAAGGTAAACTAGAGAGGAAACCTACAGGAATAACAGACTTTTCTCTTTTGGAGATGCCACTGAAGTTAATTTTCACCCAGGTTTTCTGCATTGGGGAAGAGGAAGAAGGAGCTAAACAGGGTTTTGGTCTAAAGGCCAGAGGAAACCTGCCCACAAGACACCATCACCAGGCAAATCTACACTCCCATATTGTGACAAGGGCTTCCTTGTAGCTCTGTAGATCTCCACCTTGGTAACGCATTGGCCTCAACCAGACCAAATACACCCGAATCTCTGAGAGAGGGTCCCCACATCAGTGTCTGTGACACTCCTAGGTGATTCCACTGGGCAGCCCGAGTTGAACACTATCCCTTCCTATGCATGTGAGGCCACTGACCAGCAGCACTGGAGTCACCTGGGAGCATTTTAGAAAAGCAGACTCTCAGGATCATCCCCAGATCTACTGGATCAGAACCTGCACTTCAACAAGGCCCACCAGTGATTCCTATGCTCACTAAAGCCTGAGAAGTGCAGAGGCACCTGACAGCAACTTTGCAAGGCAGGTGTTCCGTTCCACAGGTGAAAAAACTAATACTGAGTGAAGCTAATTCACTGGTCCAAGGTCACACAGTTGGTGAGTAGGGCAGCCAGGATGTGACACTGATTTGGTTCAAAAGGCCACATTTTCTACTGCATAAGACACTTCCTACAGCACAATAAAAAAAAATGCCAGGGGGACCCCTGGGTGTTTGGGTCCTAAGACCCACTGGGCACACCCTACCTTTGATGAAGAGCTCACTTCCAATGTCAAGTTCCCTAGAATCAAACCTCAAATACCATAATTCGTGAGGAAATACAAATAGTAAACATGTGCGGAAAAGGTTCACTTTCTCTAGTAATCAGAGAAATGCAAATTAAAGCAACATCGAAGAGCCATTTTCTACCTATATAATTAGCAAAAATTAAAAAAAAAGAATGTTAGCAAAGTTGTTCTGAAATAGGTACATTTACACACAGCTGGTGGCAGTATAAATTTATATAACCCTTGAGGAAAGTAAAATGGCAACATCCATCAAGAGCCATAAATAATTATGCCCACTGACCCTAGGAATTCACCCTAAGGAAATCATTCTATATGAGGGAAAAAAAGCTGTTTGTGGGAAGATGCTCATTGAAACATTTACTGGGAATACTGGAAACAACTCAATATTCAGCTGTAAGGGAATACTGGGGGTACATTAGCTCCTATAGTGTTATTCAGTCATATAAAATGATAATTAAGAAACCCAAGCAGCAAATATGGGTGAAAAAAAGCAAAATGCAAAACTGCCCATGTGCACTGTGGGTATTATGATGTAAAAATACAGGTGCTCCTCCATTTAAGATAAAACCTGTCGTAAGTTGAAAAGTCTATGAGCCAAAAATTCATTTAATACATCAAACCTATCAAACATCATAGCTTAGAACCTGGTCTACCTTAAATGTGCTCGGAACACTGACATTAGCCTGCAGCTGGACAAAGTCATTTCACTGTTCTGCCCAGCATCAAGAATATTATACTGTATAACGCTAGTTTAGGAAAAGATCAAAATTCAAAGTATAGTTTCTACATAAGGAAATGGACAGAAAGGAGATGGGCACAAAGACAACTGGTGCTTCACGGTGAGAGAACAATGAAAAGATCCCCTCTTTCTATTATTTTCACAATTACAAACCCCAACAGACTTGGCCCTTTGAGAATAGCCTTGGGGGCTCTCTGGTCATGGGCTCTGTCTCTGAGGGGAACGTGGAAACACTCCCATTCTTCCTCCCTGGGCACACTCCCTGATTCCGCCTGGAGGTAAAAGGAGCTGGCCCCTCCTGTCCTGTGTCGGGGTGGGAAGCACAGGAGCCATAGGAGCCACAGGAGAGGCCTCCCATCTTACCATGAAGCCTGGGGCACAAGTGCAGCTCCCAGTGATGCTGTGGCAGTCAGCACCATTTTGACAGGTGCAAGGCAGCTGGCAGCCATCGCCATAGTAGCCAGCAGGGCAGGACTCATTGCAGTGGTGGCCAGACCAGCCTGGCTGGCAGGTGCAAGCTCCAGTTACTGGGTGGCAGCTGAACAGATGAGAGAAGAATGAAAGGACAGTCTGGTCAGGGATGCGGGTATGTCTGGTCTTCCCAGGGTAGCAGAATCAAAGGGCCTGTGAGGCTAAATTGCTTAATGTCTCATTTGTCAGATGAGCCCAAGGTCCCATGATCTTATTGGCCCAAAGAAACTGAGACTTATGGTGGTAATATAATTTGCCTATAGCAAGGAAGTGGCAAAATCAGAATTAGAATGTAGGTCTCTGGACTCTGAAACAAGTACTCTTTATAACATAAATATGAAGAGACCAAAGCAGAAGGCAGCCTCTTCACTTCCTTCCCTCATGTACTATGGGTCCAGAGCTTCACCCATTCTGCACTCAAGGTAGATGCCAGGTGTGGAGGCAGGAGTGTGGCCATGAAACCCAGTGGCATATTGCAGGTACTCAGTGAACATTTGCTGAGTTAAAATGAGACCTTGGCAGATGGGGCTCTCCCTTCTCTGACAAAGTCTGCATTAGAGAGGATACCCTCTTTCTGTGCTTTGCCAGGGCTCTTTAAAAATGAGGGAAATTGTCTCCATTCCCTTTCTGTCTAGTTCAGAAAAGGACTACTTGGCTGGAGGCAGGGTCTGTCATGACCTTTAGAAAGTGAGGCAACCTTTACCTGGTAGAGGTCTTATCCAACATCTAATACCCATTTGCGATCACAGGGGATGTAGAGTATGGTGACTGCCTCTCAGAGCTTCTGTAGGTGTGTAATTGACTGGTGGCTCAGTGCTGTGTCTGAAATCCATTACTACATTTGCTCAGAAGCCACACTTCCTTTGGGCTGCTCCCAGCTAGAGCACAGCAGGGATATTGAAGTCTACACACTCCTGAGAGTTCTGAGACTCCTCTGATGGTCGACTTTGGCTTAAAGACTTCCCACCTTACCACATTTTCTTAGAATGGAGCTGTAGTCTAAAACTTTCAACCCAGACTTCCTTCCTTCTCTCCTTCACATGGGTCAGACCTGTATTGCAGTCTGATGCTCTCTTAGCCTCCCCAGTCTCCTTCCCATTTCCCTTCACAGTTATCTCCCTAGTAAATCTCTTCTACTTGGTATCTGCTTCTGGGAAGACCCAGACCACACTCCAGAGAAGATTCTGGATGGTAAAGATAAGTCTCTTAGATTTCCTATGTCACCTGCCTCCCTGTACCTGAGTCCAGCTGAAGGGATATGGTCTAGTATGCTTTTTATGATGTAGTGTTCCCACCAGAGTGAGGACCTGTAATGAGAGGTTCTGTTCATGGAAAGGGCAGAAGTGTACATGCTCTGGGCTGGCAGGAGGAGCCCAGGTACAAGTCTTAGTTCTGCTAAGTTCCACAAAGGCATGGACTTTACCTCCCTGGGTCATTAGTGGATCTCCAGTGCCTGGCTCATATTCATGGCCCAATTAAATATTTTGGGAATGGATAGTACTTTTACTACAAGTAATTATTTTATGTCTGTTGACTTGTTTATCATCTGTCTCTCTCACCAGGTGAGGAGGCTCCATGGGGGAGGGCCTTTGTCTATTTCACCTCTGTATTGTACCCTAGGACTCACCTAGCAGCATCCCTGGCACACTGAAGATGCTCAGTACATATTTGGTGAATAAAATAATGAACTAATTGTGTGAAGCCCAGCCAAACTATTTCTCTTCTTAGAGCCCTGGTTTTCTCATGGAAAATGAGGGATGGACAGGAGGAGACAGTTCCTGAATAGTAAGTGTAAGTAGCTAATAATCACTTTGGAAAATGTTGGAGCATTAACTACTCATTAATAATCTAATAAAAATAATTAAATATTACATTTCCTCTATCGAAACAGTAAAAAAAAAATTTAAAGGAATGATATTCAATGCTGGTAAAGGTTTCTGGAAACCAATTTTGGGATATGTATCAGGAGTCCTAAAATTATTCAGACCCTTTGGTCTATAATTCCATTTCTAAGAATCTATCCTAAGGAAATAATCATAGTTGTGGGGAAAGATTTATGCACACAGATGTTCCTTGAAGCATTATTTATAACAGTGGAAAATGGAAGCAATTTAAATAATAATGTAACCAGGCTATTAAAGCAGTAGGCACTTTACATATATATTTCAAATCATGAAATAAGCCTGTGAGTTAGGCATTAGTACCTCTATTTTATAGATAGGCACTTGGAAGTTATGTGACTTGCCCAAGGTCACACAGCTAAATCTGTGGCAGCAGGAATTCAAATCCAGGTCTGTCTGCCCATACTCTACTGCCTCATGCCGCCTCTAACAGGATATTGGTTAAATTATGACAATTCATATGAAGGAATATTAGAGAAGCATTCAAATGTTTTCCAAACTATTTAACGATATAATTTTAAGCAAAATAAGCAAATTATATACAAAGCCATGATTTAAAATATGAAAAAAGCAATATAGATGTATATAGACATGGATGATGAATGAATAAATTACAAGGAGCTGGTTTTTGTGCTCCCTCTGGGATGAGAAATTATGAGTGATGCTGAGTTTTTCTTTAAATTTCTATGTATTCTCGGATGCACCCAAACTGAGCATCTATTTATAAACAGATGTAAAGCAATAAAAATTATAAATACTTAAAAAAAGACTGCATGTAAGGGATGAGTGAAGACTGCCTGACCTTCATGGTCTTTCCCTGAGTTCCATACTGTAAGGAGAAATAGCAACCTGCATGGGTGCCATGGAGTGGGAGCCCCACTTGGTGGCCCTGACCCTCAGCCAGACACTCTGAGCAAAGCACTTAGGCATGGCCTTTCTTAGTTTCAACTCTCTAGGGACGTCCTCTGAGGTTTTGGTTTAGGGTTAGAGAGACCTGCTCAGTCACAGTGGTGGGAACTGACATGCTTGGACTCAGGAAATGACCTGGCTGGCAGTGTTGACTGCAGCCATCAGCTCTACCCAGCCTGGGATATTCTAAAGGGTATCAAGCACACTTCTGCCCTTCCCATCAATGGAACCTCTCATTATAGATCCTCACTCTGGCGGGAACACTACATCGTGAAAAGCATACTAGACACACAGTGAACCAGCAAGTGCTGCTTTCTAAGCACTCCCACATTTCCCATTTTCCATCACAGCTGCCAGCATTTTGGCTGCTCAGGGGTGTATCTGTGCCAATTTTACTTTTTACTCTGTCTCAGAACCAAATTTGAAATCGTGTCTTTCTCTCTCCTTTCATATTCTTAAATTCTATTTTTTAAAAAATGTGATCTCTATTTTCTTAATTTGATTACTTTTCGACTATTATAAAAACTCCACAATCTCTTTGCAAAGAGAGTGGGGAATGACTGCTGACTGAATGATTATGAATGGGAAACCAACACCTTCATCACATCCCTCTGCTCCCCTCCACCTGGTGGTGGCAGAGCCATTCCCTTGGGTCACATGATTTGGGCAAGTGATTTCTGGTTAGGCCCAGGCAAAAGTCACAAACACTGGTGTTCAGGCTGGTTAGGTCTGTTCTGTTTCTTTTTCCTTGCCTTTCTTCCATTTTCCCTAGACATAGATTAATCACAAGTTAATGAGAGCTGAAAGCTGAACAATACAGGATTCTTTTCAGGGTGGATTTTTCTGCCTTTTTTTTCCTGGCTGCTCTGAGATTATTATCAATGCTGCAACTGTTGGCTAAATCAAATCTTTCAAAGGTAATACATGATCATGGTTGCTGAAATTTGTCTATGACAATCCAATTGTGGAGGGGATGTGGAAGAGGCCCAGCACACGGGCACTCTCTTTCTCAAGGTTATTGTTTATGAAGGAGCATAGTTTTCTTGTGAGTGCTACGAAGTGTTTATAAAGGGAATGAAGTGTTGAGGGATCTTAAGCCACTTTTTCCTTCCTAGGGCACATGAATCTGACCTCTTTGAAGCAGCCTCTCCAGAGGGGCACAGAGCAGAGAGGGTGGGGCTGGATGAGTAGGGTTTTCTTTGGTTGGGGGCTGGAAGTATTTGTCTCCCCAGGAAAGATGCTCAAGGCCTTGCAAGTTGGTTTGGTGGAGCTCTGTCATAAGTTCTCACAATAGAAGTAAGCAGGAGCTGGGGGGAAATGAGGCTAGGTCTCTGGGGTTCCCATACTCCATTTCTTGGGCGTTGAATGGAAGCTTCACTTTCAAAGACTACAAGAGAACTTTTACCCCATTGGGCTGATGAAAAGTGATGGAAAGATTGGGAAACTGAGACACAGGAGAAGCACATATATCAGGACATTTGCTCAGACAGAGGTAGTTCTGAGGCCAGGACTCAGGTGCCCCAGGGCCCACCAGAACCTGCAGCTGAACTACTTTGGGACTGGGAGTTACAGAATTGTCCCTCTGCTTTTCTGGGATCCCAAGAGATGACTCTAAAGTGGGACAAAGGTTCATGGGAACAGAGGAGTGACCTGTGATTACACAGAATAAGAGAACTGTTCTCTTTGTCAGTGAGAACAAAGCCAGGGCAGCATGAGAGAGTTCAGTAAGGCCAGAGGCTCTCAACCCCGGAGGCAATTTTCCCTTCCTCCACCCTACCCAAGAAACACTTTTTGGTTGTCAGAACTTGGGGGCAGAGTATTGCTACTGGCTTTTAGTGGACAGAAGCCAGGGATACTGCTAAATATCCTAAAATGCACAGGACAGCCCCACAACAAGGAATTATGCAGCCCCAAATGTCCAGGTTGGTGAGGCTGAGAAACCCTGAGCGAGACTGCACACCAACTGTGAACGCTGGGGGCTCAGTCACTGGCCCGGCTGCCAAGAGAAAGGAGTAAAATATTTTTAAAAAACAATAGGGCAGACATCAGCTCAGGGGCTGAACCACCTGCTCTGTGCCAGGCACTATGCAAAGCTAAAGCTGCAGAAATGGATGAGCCAGGGGCTCCTGCCCTCCAGGAGCCTGGGCTGTGTCACAGCTCCCTGCCTGGAGGAAGTCATAAAGACACTGAAGAGCCTAGCCTGGGATGTTGGCTGCCAGGTACTGTCAGAGCCCCCACTACTAAGCAGTGCAGCAATACTGCCTTTCAGTCCCTGAAACATGACATGCATTAAAGACAGTAAAGCAAATAATCATCAATATTGGATGGGCTGAGATTAGCGACAGAGAAGAGGGAGTCCTTCCAGATTAATAATGCATCGAGGACTCCTTCAGAGGAAGGATAAATTATGCAGGGCATGGCTGCTCAGGCACAGGAGGAAAACAATAGCTCTTTAATTTGAGGGTTGGTTAGATTTCTGTGGCAGGGACTCACCCTGCACTGGACCTTAGCAGCAGTCTTGAATGGTATCCTGGAGAGGGCCCCCCACTCCTCACACCCTGTTTCCCAGCAGGGGGTGGGGATTCTTGGTGCTGTCCCCCAACCATGGGATAGTCTGAGGTAGTTACTTAGCCCCCCAACCAGCCATGTCAGACCCTGGTGTTTACAGCCTTGGAGCTCTCATCCTCCTCTCCAGCCTAGATGCCACCTCCTCCAGGAAGCTTTCCCTGACCAGCACAGCAGTCTCCAGGGACTGAAGACCAGGACAGACTCCATCTAAGCCATACTAGTCACTAAGACACCTCTGCTTAAAGTGACCAGAGGCTCTTGGGTGATTTGTGGAGAACCAAAAGCTGGAAACGAAGAGAGGCTGAGGCTATGTCCTGGCTGTCCCAGAGTCAGGGCTGCTAACGGCAGCAGCACCTACTGCTTGGAGCAGCCAGTCCTCCTCTGAGCTGTCCCTGCAGGTTTGAGGGGAGAAGGAAGATTTCCCCCTTCACCACCCAGGTAAGAGGCAGCTGCCTAAAGGGCCATGGAAGCATTTGCCTGGGGCCAATGGCTTCATTGATTACTAGAGGATGAGGCCAGATGATACATGAAACAGGAAGTGAAGGGAGCTGGGAGAGGTGGCCCAGGGCAGCTCTGGCTTTTTTGCTTCCCAGATTTAGGCTCATCTAGAAGCAGGGGTGGGGCAAACTTCAGCATAAGTGTCCCCAAGCTCCAAAGGACACAGAGTATAGGGAGAGGCTGGCCCTAAGTCAAGGCCCTGACAAAAGGCCTGTTCTCTGCCCCTCCTTCTCCTCTATCCTAGCCAAGGCCTGCTGGGACAGTCTCTCTAGGCCCATGCAAGCCACACTGATTTTTAAGGTCCCTTCTAGTACTATCCCTCTGTGGCTTCTGCTTCTACACTGGCAGTCCTGTCTCTGGGCTCCTCGAGGTTGGGGAGGCACTTGGTTAGATGCCGAGCATATGGAGATGAAATGTTCTCCAGGACAATGCCCCTAGACTCTGAGGCAACCCAAGTCCAGCCATCCCAGCCCCCTGGAATGTGTGGCCCCACCCAACTCCCATCACACTCCCCAGAGTCACTAGGCTCCCTCTTTGTTCCTGGGTGTGGGGTCTCATGTTAGTCCATTTTCAGTGTTAAAAGCCAAGACAGAGGCAGGTGACCTGGGTCCGGGTACTGACTGTCTGTGTGGCCTGGGTTTTCCCTTCTTTTCACCATAGTGGTCAGCAAAAGTGATTGCTGAGGTCCCAGCTCTTTCACTGCACTGGCTGGATAACTGTAAGTGGGGATCTCTGTCCTGAGCAGCCCCTCTCCATCAGTGCCCACCCCACCCTTGCCCCCAGCTTGTACCTGATGGTGTTGTTGGCATCACAAGGACAGGGCAAGGTGCAGCCTGGGCCATGCAGGCCCTCAGGGCATAGCCGCTCCTGGCAGCGTGGGCCTTTGTAGCCAGGTTCACACTCACAGGCACCAGTGGTGGGTGAACACTGGCCCCCGTTGTGACAGTCACATCGCTGTGAACACTGAAAGCCGAAGGTCCCAAAGGGGCATTCCTCTTGGCACCTGCGGAACAGCAGAGCAAGGCTGAGGCTGTGCCCTCACCGGCCCTTCTAGATCCATCCAATATGCAGACGTTAGGCCTGGGCCTGGTATGCTGCACCCCCTTGTGGCCTCTTCCCCTTGTACCTCTCCTCCAGGAAGTACTCCATGGTTTAGTCACCCCAGACAGTTTCCCCCCTTATGCCAGGTCCCCTCAGTCCCCCAGCACTGAGTTTGTACTATCATATTTCATTGATTATGTTTTTTTTCCCATTTTTTGATTGTAGTAAATTAATATAACATAAAATTTATAATTTTAACCATTTTAAGTGTACTTTCCAGTGTCATTATGTGTGTTTTTTTCATTTTTTGATTGTAGTAAAATAAATGTAACATAAAATTTATAATTTTAACCATTTTAAGTGTACTTTCCAGTGGCATTATGTACATTCACCCTGTTGTACAACTATCACCACCATCCATCTCCAGAACCTTTTCACCTTCTCAAACTGAAACTTCTGTATCTATTAAACACTAAACCTTGTTTTTTTAAAAATTATTTTAACATCTGTGAAATCATATATTTGCTGATGGCATGCCATAGTTTAATTATCAGTATTTTTCATTCTGAGTATATAAAGAAAATGATGTATCTTACAACTAGAATCTTAGATTTGATGAAATGGGGATAAATTTCATTTCTTTTCAGTGTCTCTGGTTTTGTGAGTCTTTTGGGCAGATGTATAGTCTCCCTTTGTCATACAATGAACCAGGTCTCCTCTGCTAGTGTGGAATTTCACCCTGAATACAAGAAGCATCCTCTTTCATCAGACTGGAGAATTCCACGTCCTCGGACTGGGGATCCCCTCAAGGCCGGGGCTGAGCCTCTCACATCAACTGGGGAGCCCCTCAAAAAGTAGGACTGGGCCCTCTTTGTGTCCTCACTCTGCTCTGACCTGGTACTTGGAATTCCCAGAATGATAATTATTTGACTCACAGCCACTGGTTGTGGATCCTCTGTGGGAGGGTGTGATCCCTGTCTGGCTTCCTGGACATGGATGACACTCCTCACCCCAGCCCAGAGTTATTTCCCAGGGGAAGCAATTTCATTGTCACAGTAACTGGCTCCTGATAAGTTAGAGGGTAAACCCAGGGGCCTGTGGGGTAAAAGATGTGGGTGAATTCTGTGTCCCAGAGACAAACGGAAATGGCCTCTAATGTTTTGGATTATCCGTATCTCAGCACTGCTTCGATGGTGCCACGTGGAGAACCAACCAGCAGCTCTGACATCTGCAACCTCATCATAAAATGAGATAATAACTAAGCCTCACCAGGTTGAGGATTAAATGAGATAATACATATAAATGTTTAGAAATGTGTCTCGTGCATGGTAAGGGCTCAATAAGAAATGTTACTTATTATTATCACTCTTCTAAGTATTGTTTTCCGTAGTTCTCATAACAGAGCCCATCTGACCCACTCAAATTCTGACATGAAAAAGCTCAAAGTGAAGAATTCTGAAATGTTAACAGGGGATTGGACTTGAGGAATTAGAGGTGTATTAATTGTCATGTTTTCCCACTATCCAGGTTTTCTAAATGTTTTCTACAGTAATTGCAGAGGGGAGGCAATAAAAGATGTTTAAAAAATATACAGTCCTAACTTTATTAACCTTAAAGAGTCTTAAGTTAGAGCTTGGAGACTCCATGTATGGGTGGCTCGGTTGCCTATCATGAGGGTGAGTGGCCAGACCCCACTGATGCTGTAGGGCCAGCTTGGAGGACAGCCAGAGTGGCAGGCACGTGCCTTGGCAATGTGTCTTGGGGTGTCTGTCTCTCTTCTGTCTTTGTTGCCTTGAACCCACAATGACAGGGAGAGGAAGAGGGTAACTGGGGTTGAGCCTTGAGGACTTTCCTCACAAGAAGATGCCACCTACTCTCCCCTCTCAGAGCCACTGTGGCAAAAGGACTCTAGCAGAATGGAGGGGCAGCAGGGGTAATGATGGCTTCTCCCCTGGGCACTGGATAGAGAGGGCTTTCCAGCTGTTCAGGCCCCAAAGCCTGGCCCCAGGCCCCTGAAGCAGCAGATATTCCCATTACCCTCACTTTGTAGTTGAAGAGGCTGATATACAGACAGGTGATATGACTTTTCCAACCTTATACAGTCAGCAAGTGGCCGAGATGACCCCAGAGCATCTTCCTACAAATCTTGCTGTATTTTAGCCAGTCTGAGGCCTCAAGAAGGGAAAGAGAAAAGAGAGGGAGGAAGAGAAATGATAAAAGGGGATATCTGGAGAAGGAATAGAAGGTGAAAGATAGGAAGGAGGAGGGGAGGCAGGTTGGGAGAGGTAAGAAGGGAAATTGAAGCAGAAGGGGAAGACACGGTATTGAAGAGCTAGAAAATCACTATCTGAATTGTTAGCCCCTATTCAGCCTCAGAATGGATTTCTCTAGAAGTTACTGAGCTTGGCTCATCTCGAATGTCTCAGACATCAAGATAAGAAACCCAAGGCAGGAGACATCTCCCAACTCCTCCTCCCTGTCACTGGAAGACTGCTGCTCCCTCCCATCTGGCAGAACAGGGCAGAGCCCTGGATGGGGAGCTTCCTCTGAAGGGCACCTTACCACCCTGCCATATTTATGAAGTAACTGACTCCACAGCCCCACAGAAAAAAAAAATTAGAAATGAAATATTGACAACCTAATCCATTTACATAATCAGCCTCTTTTTTTTCTACTCACAATTTAAATAACTTATTTATTTAGAGATCAAGCAACGACTACTAATGAATTTTACACAAAGCACGCTAATAACGGGGCCTGTGGAACAGAAGGGTAATCACAGCAGGAATTAGTTTTCTACTTAAACATCCTTCCTTTGCAACATATCAATCTAATGTGTCCGATATTGCCATTAACAACCAGATACATTGCTCAATTAAATTACAAAATGAGCTGCAAAGCCCTCGTTATGTTTCGTGTTTAATTTGCACTGGATTCTGCCTATCTGGGGAGGCCTGCATTATTACACCCACTCAGCTTTAATATGCTTGTGATGATTTGGGGTGGGTTAATGCAGCTGTCACCTACAAAATTAATGGAGGCAATTTTACAAAATATTAAATACCAGGCAGGCCTTTTAGGTGGGAAATCCAAATGTTACCCAACCTTTCTATTAAACTCATCTCTGTACTTGATTGGCAAAGCTGGCTAGAGGACTCCAAGGCTTCTGGGATTTCTCTCTGCCCTAGGTTCATGAGCTGAGCCCCAACGATAGGAAGGATTAGTATTACTTCTCTATTTGGGACATCTCAGCATTGAAACTCAAGAGTGCCAGTGAGGCAGGGTCTACTGGTGTTGAGTCCAGTCAGGTGGAGCCCTGGGCTTGCTTGTCTCCAACAAGTGGGCTGAATTACCGTTCATGCAAAAGTGGAATGAAACAAAGGGGTCCTGTTCTGGTTCCAGAGTCATCCAACTCCTGTCCCTACAAGTTCAGCCTGGGTGTTTCTTTACTGGGAGAGATGGTGAGGATGGGAAGGTGGGCTCAGTGCTCCAGTCCTCCTCCCACACACTTCCTCTAGAGACCCAGTCTCTGACTGAGGTCAGAGAGGAATGGATCCCCAGATGCCACATCTCAGGTTCTGTGCTTGGGAAGCGCATGCACATGAGCAGTGGCTCACGAAGAGATCAGATCAGGCTTGAAGACTTCAGGCTGGGGGCAAGCAAGCCCACAGCAAATAATAAAAGAGCTCTCATCGGGACATTGCTAAGGATTTGGGGGCTGACTCCAGTGAGAGTTGGAGAAACCCAGTATGTCGGTCAGCCAGAAGGACTCACTGGTGGATTCAACTCTGATTCCTGCTTCCTGATGTTACCTGGGCAAAGAAGGCAGAGGAATGATGAACATGTTGCCCTCACCTCACCTTGCCTGGGCAGAGTAACAAAATCCAGGGTCAGAGATGAGACATGAATCCCCAGGACCAGGCAAGGGTGTGAGAGCCCCTTTCTCTGCTTGAAGAGATGCACGTGGCTGAGAGAGCGAGGGAGGATGCTTGGCCTGGGTCCAAGGCAAAAAATCCAGCTCTGAATTCACTCACCATAGACACATTGGTAGTTGTTTCTCATTCTCCCACAGCACTTAGCCTCCCTCTTACTGTGGCAAATGTGCCCACACAGTAATTCCTCAGTTATATTTGTGAATTATTCACTTGGCAAGGCTGGTTTGATCCCAGGACATTGGTGTCCTTGTTCAGTCTGCTTTCAGGCCAAAGACCTTCAATGTATGCAAACTGATGTCATGATCTGTTTGGCAGAACTCACATTAGGAATAAGAAATCACCTCTAGAAGAAATTGTGCAAAATGTGTGAACTGACTTGGCACTCTTGGCTTCATTGGATTATGGATGCCATTGCCTCCCTACAGGCAGGGTGAAAGTAGGGGATGGGTGGTAGATGCTCACTTGTTTCCCCAAGTGAGTCAATGCAAGTTCAGGGTTCGAGTCCCTGGGCTGGGATTTGGGGTACACTCAGCAGGCTAAGGGTCAGGAAGGATGCACTGATGTATCTCCCTAGCAGGAGAACTCAGAATTCTTTCAGAGAAAGGAACAGAGAAGCTGGCAGGAGAATGCTGTTGGCTCATACACCTCAGCCCTTCTCAGCAAAGCTGTGAAAATGAGTGATATGAACAGCAAGGACAATAGTTAACATTACCTTACCTGTCCCCCATGTATCCGGCTGTGCAGTGGCACTGTCCAGTCACATGGTCACACTGCCCTCCATGGTGGCAAGGACAATCCTGGCTGCAGTTCTGGCCAAACGTCCCTGGTGGGCAGGGCTGGGCACACACGGCTCCCTGAAACAGAGGAAGGAAGACATGCTTAGGTGCAATCTTGGGGCCACTCTATCCCGGAAGCGGCACAGCTGCTACGGCCTAAGGGTCTACCCTGTTCTCTTAGTAGGACTTTCTCCCCAGTCACAGAATCATAGAAAGCTGGATGTCATGGCTCCAAAGCCCCATTTTAGAGATGGGGAGACTGAGGCCAATTTGCTCATTCAATTATTCACACACACTTATTGAGTACCTGTTGTATACCAGGCACTGTGTCAGACACTAAGAATATAAAAATATGAGTAAGACTCAATTCCTGTCCTCCCAGTCTATTGGGGAGAGAGGCAAGAAAACAGTAACTGAAGTGCTCACACTGGTACACAATAAAGTACCGAGGGAAAACAAAGACAAGACTGTGATTAAACTTGATGGTCTAGAAACAAACATTATCTTCATTTTTTCCTAAACCCAGCTGACATGAGAGTAAAGGGAAGAAAGGCATAAACCTACAAGGACAAAAGGAATGGGAAAAGAGACCATAGAGAACAAGAGATGTCACATGTGGAAAGATGGAAGAACAGAGGGAGGAATGTACCAACTGAATTTTCTGCTTTCTCAGCAATGCTAAGTGCCTGCAAAGGGAGTATGGAAAGACATTGCATTGTAACCTCAGAAAAGTTCAGGAATCAGAGACACCAGGAAGCTCGGAAGGCCAAAGTGCAAGTGTGATAAAACAGAACTGTTTGAAAACTTATAAAAGAGAGAATTAGACCCAAGATTTTTGCCCCCATTTCGAATATCTAGGTGACTTCTCAAGACTACCAATTTAATTTTAGACAGGTCAACCTACAAAGGCTTTGGTCAGAGGGGTGCCGTGGGAAATAAGGATCCTGTTGAACTCAGCCTTCTGAATGATCAGGCCCCCTGCTCTCTTGCCCTGCTCAGCATCTGGAATGTTGGTTCCCAGACTATACTCCCTCTGGTAGGATTCTGGAAGACTCCTTTCTGGGGATACTGAGAGCTTAAGAAAAAAGACCTATGGATACTGATAGTTGATCCTATCAGGCAACAAGCCTGGCATCTCCCCTTGCCCCTAGGCTTCCAAATGGATTTTCTGAAGCTTATGGTAAAACAGGAACAGGTGGCCAAGGATCATCAGATATTTGAAATGAGGTTCTAACATGAAAGAAAATTTTAATATGAAGAAGACTTGTTAGAAAACCTCTAACAAGAAGGCTCTAACATGAAAGAAGGTCAAAACAGACAAATAAACAATGCTGGGAGCAAAGAAAACAAACCAAAAAAAGCTTCTATTATAATGAAAATGAATAGCCTTAGGCAGTTAAATGAAAATATCTGAGAGAACAGAGGGCTAAAAAGGGGATATCCAGAGAATAGTAAAGAGTTGTTAAAAAGTAAAAATAAGATAGAATTTTTTTAAATGCAAAGGAAGATAAAGGTGAATAAATCTCCCACAAAACAGAATGAGAGAGGGAGGGAGGGAGGGAGAGAGGGAGAGAGGGAGGGAGGGGGGGAGAGAGAGAGAGAGAGAGAGAGAGAGAGAGAGAGAGAGAGAGAGAGAGAGAGAGAAGTAAAGATAATAAAAATGAGAAGATCTGTCCAGGAGTTCTGACATGTAATTTATAGGGATTCCAGACAGTGAAACAGGAAAATTTAGGTAAGCAAATTACATGGGATATATAATACAAGACAATTTCCCAGAATGGAAGAATGGAATACACTGATTTCTGGACTGAAAGGGCCTATAGAGTATTTAGTACAAACAGTGAAAAGAGATCAACATTAAGGCTTATCATTGTAAATTTTTACAATTTTATGGCTAAATATATGAACCTCAACATTTTTAGAAAGTCACATATTAAGGAATTAGACTTCTTAACTAGAAACTAGAAAACTATGGAGCAATGCCTTAAAAAATTAGAGGAAAATAATTTCCAACCTAGAATTCTACACCCAGCTAAACTAATATTCAAGTGGGGGATTCAATAAAGACATTATCACATTTAAACAGACTCAGAAAGTTAACTTTCCATGAATACTTTCTCAGGAAGCTACTGGAAGATTTTTTTTCCCCATTAAAAATAATTATCCAAAAAAAGAAGCATGCCAGGTTCTGTGAGTGTGACCTCAAAATCAAAACAGAAACAAAAATCAAACTGAGAGATTTCTGATGTGTATGACCCTACTGAGAGGCATTTTAGAATTCTGCAGAGAGTTTTAGAGATAAATTGGTAACAACTCATATGTGGGTATATGTACATAAACATTACAAGTGATTTCACCAAAAATTGTAATAAAACTCCATTGAGAAAGTGGCAAAAGGGTTGCTTGTGTTTGTGTGTGTATATGATAGAGTTGAATTTTATTCTATAGGAAGTCAATAGATTCAACAAATGTCTACAGTGGAAAACTCAGGAAATGGCAATAAAGCGTGTTATGAAGAAATATGAAGGGAAATACTGGAAGAAACAAAAAGATTTAAATGTGGTTGCCTTTTGGGAATGAGATTTGTGAGTGGGGAGGGAAAGTTGACTTTCTCCTCCCTCCAGTATTCGCCTTGTGGTGTTAGATAACTTTTAAAATCATACATATGAATCTTAGGTCTCTATCAAACATAAATCTGAACCTGTTATTGTCTCCTGCTGCCCTTCTAGCTTCTCCCACACCAGAGATAGTAATTTCTCTTATAGAGATCAAGGATTCCACCACAGTTAATTAATCAATTAGTTCAGCACACAATTATTAAGCACCAATAACTGCCAACCCTGAAGAAACTATTTTAGTTAGGAAAATCCTCCTGACTAGAGACATCTTTCAATACCATTTAATTTACTTGTAATGAATAAAGTGGGAAGCCTTTTAGCTCAGATTTCTCTTCCACACATGGGTCAGACAATGAAGGGCCGAGGAAAGGAAGATTGAGGGGACAGAGACAGCAGCTGAGGAGGGGAAGATGAGTGTGTGTATGTGAAGAGAGGGGCAGGGAAAAGTTACTCAGAGAAGGGATCCCTCTTCCTCCTGGAGGTAGTAGGGGTGTCACTACCTTTCTAACTGCACCACACAAACTCTAGGGATTCTTGAAAGAAGAGAGTAATCTTTCTGGCCACCATCTGAGCCAGTCATCTACAGTCCTGACCTAGACAAGGATACTCTGACTCTGAAAAAGCATTTTGAGCCATCTTTGGGGGCTGTGCTTATACCTCCTACCTCCCCATCATGGAGCACTGTGGGTTCCTCATGTACTTACACACATATACCACATACACACCCATGGACACACAGGCACACATTCACAGATACCACCTATCCTAATAGGCTGCAGATTCCTTTTCTCTTCAGAGCTGCTGAGACATGACCAGGGCCTCCTGAGGAGGCCAGTAGAAAAGTTTGGTATATACAATGTTTCCTTCTAACACTTCCTGAGAAAATCAGGCATCCTTCTGACATTTTGGACAGGAGGGTGAGCACCTCTTTTAGCCCCTGCTCAGTATTCCCTACTGCAGGCACTCCATCCAGGTTCTTGAACTCCTAGGTCCCTCCTTGGTTTTGAGCTCCTAAGGCCTTAAAGAATTTTATAACTGCAAGGCCTGCTGCTGGTGTGGTAGAAAGAACACTGGACTCAAAGTCAGGACTTGGGCTCAAATCTCAGTTCTATCTCCTCACAGATGACTATAGAGTTTTAAGGATAGTTTAGTAATAATACATATGTGGGTACATGTACATAAACACTAAAAAATGATTTAATAGGATAAGTCACGTGATCATTCTGAGCCTCAGTTTCCTCATTTATAAAATGGAGTGGTAACCCTGGGTCTCCCAGGTGGTTGAAAGATAAAGTGAGATTAGGAAAGTGAAGGAACCTAGTACAGTGCCTTAAGAGCAGGCCCTTAATTGATATTAATTCAACCCAAGTGGACATTTGATAAGGTGGAATGTGATAGGAGCCCAGTATTACCTAGGACTGAGAAGAGTGGAAGAGAACGACATAACTAGTCACTTACCACTAGTTGGAAAAACAGCCTCATGGGGAAAAACAGGTAGGAAAGTGTCAGCTTAAGAGGGGGCTATGGCTATGCTATGGTCTCTCTCTTGCTATTATGAGCTGAGTTGTGTTCCCCACCACCCAAATTTATATATCTTAACCTCAAAATGTGACTATATTTGGTGATAGGGCCTTTAAAAAGATAATAAAGTTAAAATGAGGTCATTAGGGTGGGTCCTAATTCAATATGACAGATGTCCTCATAAGAAGAGGAGATTAGGACACTGAAAAGCACAGAGGGAAGGCCATGTGAATACACAGAGAGAAGACAGCCATCTATAAGATAAGGAGAGGCGCCTCAGACGGAATCAACCCTCCCACACTTTGATCTTGAAGTTCTGGCTTCTAGAACTATGAGAAAATAAATTTCTGTTGTTTGGGCCACCTGGTCTATGCTACTTTGTTCTGACAGCCCTAACGCACTTGTGCTATGGTCATCTGAATATGTGTCTCCGCTTGTAGAGGGATCCCAGGCTGTATGGCATCGAGGAGTTTGGAGATGAGGTGAGGCAACAGCCTTGCTCCTCTCAGAACTGGTTAATACAGTTAACTGGTTTTGTCAAAATCTGGAAACCAGCCATACTGTATGTAAACAGACCATGTCTAAATGGAACATTAAAAAAGGAGGAAGTCAAGATAGTGAAAGGACTTAAGGCCATGACAATATGACAACTTGGTCTTGCCAAGCTTCTGAAGGCATTGGACAGTGAACAGCAGTGGTGTGAGTGCTGTGGAAATAACCCAGGCCACAGGCCAGGGCATGGGGCCCCAGGAATCATCCTTTCTAAACCTGAGCTTCTATGATTCTACATCCTCAGCTCCAAACATCTCTCTTTGGCCCTCCACAATAACTGGTCCTATTTCTCAGCTCTTCAGGCCGGTTGTTTTGTGTGTGTGAGTATGTTTGTGCATGCACACTTGTACACTCTAAATCCAGCCTCCATCATCAGACTGGGAACTTCTAAGTGGGGGTGATCACATTCCCTACCTCCATGTAGTGTCTACTTTCATCAAGTTACTCATACCTCGTTCCTCTCCTCTGAAAGGTCTCAGAGCCCGGAAAAGAGAGGCAATAATCCCTCAGGCTTTTGTAAAGCCCCCCACTGGAAGGGGCTTGCCACAGCTTGGCAACTGGAGTGTCCTGTGGGCATACTCAGAGTGTAGGGGCCAGGAAACTGTGAGAAAGGGCCTGGAGGGACAGAGTTCCTGGTGGCACCTCCCCACTTCTGCACAATGCTTCAGTACTTTTTGGAGAGTTGCACTATGTGAGTTAGCAGCTGTACCAGTTAGGTCTCTGAGTGTGGCTGAAGCCACCTGGGACCTACAGGAAAGTGAGATAATAGAGGATGACAAAGGGAGGATCCTTCTGCCCAGAACCCTCTCCTTGGCCCTCAGCCTTTCCTGGTGAGGGGCCTCAAGCCTGAGTTGCAGCTTCGTGACACTATGACTCTGCATGCATGAGAGGTATTAATAACTCAGACAAATTTACAAGTTAATGCTTCATCTAAAATAGAAATGCAATTGTCTACAATAAAATTAAAAACATAAGTCCCCAAATCCAAAGCTTCTATTGACAGAGTTCCTATCTTCTGGAAGAACAAATCTCTCACTGTGTAGGGGAGAACAACAAATCTCTCCATGTGTTGGCTTCCTCCCTTTCCACTCTTCAATCACCAGCCTCCATCATTCTCTCTAGAGAGGCCTTTATAAGCACAGGGCCTACCTGTGGCCCGTTTCTTTCTACCACAACCTAATCTGACCTCACGGCCTATGGGGACCCAGCCCTTAGGTGCTGGGATTCCGGAAGCTGGCTGCAGATGAGAGGGCCTTTCCAGAGAGTGGGTCAGAGTGGGAGAAATGGGCAGGTGTGGGACAGGTGGCAGCAGCCCCTTTGTCCTCCTCAGAAGAGACAGACGGACAGATGGACACCAACAGTTGGGATTCAGGAGTCAGGAGACCTGGATTCTAGTTCCACTTCACTTTTAACCAGCACTGTGACTTTGGGCAGGTCACTTAGCTTCTCTGGGCCTTGACTTCCTCACCCGAGAAGGAAAGTATTCATAGACCAGCAGTGTTCAAACATCTTAAAGCTGGGAGATCCTGTTTTTATGTGAAATCTTACCTAGAACCTCAATAGAGACAGTATATAGATTAAAATGGAGGAGTGGTGGGGTGTGTGGGAGCCAGAGTCCTAATGATTAGGCTCCCCATCCTAGCCCTCACCCCCAAGAAACCCTAGAGTCCTTGGAGACACTGAAGGAAATCCTACAGTCTCCATCAATTATTTCCAAAATGCAGACCTGCAGACAGGGTTGGCTGCCTCAGAATTATCTGGGGAGCTTATTAAAAATAGAGATCTCCAGGCCCCAGAAGGTCTCTGGTGGAGCCTGGGAATATGTATTTAATCTCAAGCCTCTTTAACTCTGGCAATGTAGCCAGGTTTGGGTGCTGCTGAGCCAGATGATCCCTTAGGTCCTATACTGCTCTAAAAAGGTCCAGCAAATTTATACATGCATCAATGGGTCTTGCAGGCATCCCTCCTGCCCACCCCATGGCCTAGACCTTCAAAGCATCCTGAAATATCCTGCTCCTACTTAGCAGCCCTGCCTACTCTGCTTTTGCAAAGCTTCAGGCTCCAGGAGGAAGAACCCAGCTATGTCACTGAGCTTCTTGCTCCAAAACAGGAAACAAGAAAGTCAGCTTTAGTGACTCACTTCATCTGAGAAGTATGGGTTTGTGTAGGTTGAGGAGGGTCACCCACAGGTAGAGTGTGTTGGCTAAAAGGAGGCTTGTGGATTGTCTGTGGCATCCAGGGACAAATCAAACCAGCAACTGTAGAAAACTTGCATTTGCTAGGCACTTCAGACATGCATTGCCTCATCTGAGCCTTATACCAATCATGGCAGCTAAGAAGGGTAGGCTGACTACTGTTATGTCAGTTTTGCAGATGGGAAAGCAGATACCACAGTAACTTAAGGCTTTTTTCAAGGTCAGCATTGGACTTGAGACCTGAATTATGGCCTATGAGGTTATAAATCTCATCTCCTTTTCCCACAATAGTGGTTCTCAGACAGAAGACCTGGATTGGTTGAGGCTCCATCAGAATCACCTGGAACACCTGAAAAAAATACGATTCTGGGTCCCACCGAATGTGTGTGTGACAGAGAGAGAGCGCGCGCACGTGCACGTGTGTGTGTGTGTGTGTGTGTGTGTGTGTGTGTGTGTGTGTCTGTGTCTGTGTGTGTGTGTGTTTAAGGGGTGAAAGCTGGGAATCTGAACACTCTGCTGTCTCCCCTCCTCCCTCCATTCTTCTACCATGTCCTCTCTGCCACATCTGGCCCACAGCCCATGGTAGCTCAAGTGAGTACCTACGTCCAAAGACAGAATCTATGAGAAGAATTCAATTCTTTCACACATAAGAAACCACAAGCTCTAAGAAATTAAGTAAATTGTCTCAGGTTACAGAGCACTTAGATGCAGACCTAAGATTCAAAGCTGTGTCCAAGGCAATGTCTAATGATGTCCATCACCATTAATAGGAAGGAAGGGTATTCAGGGTGGGAGATGAATTCTGCCTTCTATGGTATGTGTGACTTCCTACAGTGTCCCACCATTATCATAGAGTCCACCTACCATCCAGCCTGGGAGGCAGGCACATTCTCCAGTGATGTGGTGGCAGGTACCCCCATTCTGGCAGGGACAGCGCAGCTCACAGTGAGCCCCATGGCTCCCAGGCGGGCACAGTTCCTCGCAGCTACATGGAGAAGCAGATGTGTTAGATGCAGCAGCACTCAGATCAGGTGGCAAGGCCCCTGATTGCCAGACCCAACACTTCAGGGCTCCCTAGGAATGAGTGAGTTCACAGTCAGTGTGAACTGTACTAGGCAGTTGGGGGAAGCCAGGAGGGGGAAGCAGGGCTCAGATAGAATTAACTGAAATGTGTGTGCTTGGGCTAGTATGTGTGGGACGAACTTAAGGGAGTTTAGTGTAAAGAAGAGTGCTCTCCAGGGCAGGGAGAGCTGAGGAAGCCTTCCCTAAGAAGGAGATATTTTACTTGAGTCTTCAGGTTAGTTTTCCTAGGAGAATGAGAGGAGGAGGAAGGGCAGCCCAGGCAGAAGGAACAGCATGATCAAAGACACAGACATGGCCATGGACCCGGCCTTCTAGAATCTGCCTAGATTCAGAGAGAGGGAGAATCTGTGACATGTCCCCTTCCAGGCTCTGGAAGGCTCATGTGCAGGGACTGGACACTGCTGAGGTATGGGGAAGGCTTTGCATAGGGTCTTGACTTTGGGCCTTAGTCCAATGGCCTTGGCCTCTCACTGGAGCTGGCTAGACATGGGGGCAGAGAACACCCTCAGTCAAGAATGTGTCTGTGTTCAGAGTCCTTGGATATTTTCTGAAGATGTAGGGCTGTTGGGGAGGCCACTGAGCCTTTGATGTGTGTGTGTGCGTGTGTGTGTGTGTGTGTGTGTGTGTGTGTGTGTGTGTGTGTGTGGCGGGGGGAGGGGGGAGCTTCAATCTTGCCTATAAGGGGGTCTCAATTAAACAGCCTTGGAAGTCCCCTGTCAATACAGGCTCTCCAGGTAACTGGAGTGAGGGGCTGTTTGGGGTCTGAGGGGAGGAGGTAGGGGAGAAGAAAGGGCACAGTAAACTCAGCAAACTATGCATGATATCTGCCCAGGGCCCTCATTCATTCTGTTCCAAATGGCCTGGAAAGGTCAGGCCCAGGTAAGCAGAGGTATTTGGGATATGATCAAAAGAGAATTCCAATCTAAAGTCTGGGTCCCCACCAGGAAGAGATGCCTGGAAGGAGTTTAATGAGCTCCTCTGGCGATGGTAGTGCCCATTCATGCACAGACTCAGCTTGCACAGTCACCCCTGCTGGAGTGGCAGAGATCTGAGACCTGAGTGGAGGACATCTGGGCATTTAGCCTCTGCAGGACTTGGGGTCTGAGCGCAGGAAATTTTACAGCTAGGACTATCCCGAAATTCCATCTGTCTCCACCTCCCCGCCCACCAGCAAGGAGCAGGTGGGGACCTTGCAGCTGTGGAGAGGGCAGCTGAACCCGCCCCACCCCGCCCCTACCCACCCCACCCCGCTTCTCCGCGCATCTTGTTTGCTCTACTCACTAGACGCCGGTGTAGCCGGGTGCGCAGAGACACTCTCCAGTGCGAGGGTCGCAGCTGGCACCGTGGCGGCACTGGCACGGCAGCTGGCAGCCCTTGCCGTGGGTGCCTGGTGCGCAGAGCTCCTCGCAGCGCCAGCCACGGAAGCCGGCAGCGCACACACAGGCGCCGGTGATGGGGTTACACAGAGCACCATTCTGGCACTGGCACCGGTTGCTGCAGTGGGGACCCCAGTGGTCGCTGTCGCAGCCTGCAAGAGAGGTGCCCGTCAGGGCTGAGGGAACTCGTGCACTCTCCTTGGGATGGCGATGGGGAACTGATGCCCAAGCAGCCTTCCATCTCTGCATATCTCTTCCCTGGCTGGATAGGAAGTAAGTAGCAAGGGGTATCTGGGTGGAAGCTTTGTGGCCTCCTAACCTCCATTGGCTGCTTCACCAAGCCACCCAAATAATCATACAAGTTAAGTAGCTTGTTTCTTCGAGGCATTTCCCACCTGGGGCCATTCCATTCCAACCAATGCCTCTAGAAGCCCCCTCTCCTGTATTGAAATTCTGGAACCACCAGCTGTTGACCTCCTTCTGCCTGTTGTTGGCTGTCTCTGTTCCTCTCAGCCACCCAGGCCCTTTTCCTTTGGGTCAGCCACCCCTCTTCTCCATGGCCTTACTCTCTTTCTTGGTACCTTTCCAGCCCAGTCCAGCTCCCATCTCTCCAACTTTCCTGCTTCTTCCCATTTCTTCCCCAAATTTATTAGTTTTCTCACCTCTTGCGCCATACTTTCCTTGAACATGTCTTCCCACTCCCTGTTCCTTCCTGGCTCCAACTTTCTGTCACCCTTTCTTGTCCCTCCTGCTTGTTGCTTCTCCCTTTCAGTAGTGCCTACACCCCCAAGCCCAGTTCAGTTTCATTATTTTCCAAGGAGCCAACTTCAGAAGGAACAGGAAAACGAAATGTTTCCCTGGGAGCCAACAGACAGCTTTTGAGATCCTTATATGTAATTCAGTGTTTCAAAGAGTGATATCTAAGCTAGATATGCAGAAATTCACACTCTATAGCTGTGAAAAGAGGCTGAATGGCAGAGCCCAGGTAGGTCACCCTGCTTGCTGCCACCTACCACTCTGGCCCTCACCTGGTCCATATAGGACACACAACAAGATGTTTTCCAACTCTAGTCTCATTTGCCTGAATCCTGGAGTAGGAAGGATATGGAGTTCAGGCATGAACAGGAACAACTAATGTTCTGGGAGATGTTCAATGGAGAGAAAGAGAGCTCCTAGCTAAGAAGACCAGGCAAGACTTCCTAGAGAGAAGGTATCTGAAATGGGCTGTAAAAGATAGCTCACTTTTCTGCCTGTCACAATGCCCAATTGTCCTGGTTTCAGCACTCAAAGTCCTGCATTCAGAGAAATCACTCAGTCCTGAGCAAGGTGAGATGGATGGCTGAGCACCCTACTGCCTGAAGACAAGGATATAATTAATTGCCCTTTGTGCTCTGATTCCAGGGTGTAGAAACGCAAAGAGGAAAGAGGACAGGTGAGAGGGATCAGGGAAGGTATTATTGGGGCAGGGTCAGTTTGAGCAAAGAGAGAGTGGCACTCAAGTGTTATGCATGTACAAGAGCACAAGGTTCCAAGACAGCCAGTGAGTGGATCTTTGGGGCCTACAGGTTGATGGAGGAATCACTCCATCAGCCCCACCAACTCCTCTGTATATACCTCCCTCTTGTTGACTAGGGTCAAGTGATCAATGAGATAGAGCCTGTCCATCATACTTCAGTAGATGGAACTAATCAAGACCCAGAGCCCCAATCTCCTTATTTTGCTTTATCCCTTCTTCATCTGTGCTCCAAATATTCACACATACAAACCAAGCTTCCAAATTAGGAGTGAGCGTAACCCTGCATTTTCCACTTGGTACTATGGTGAGTGAGGCAAAAACCAAGTCTAGGGGTCAAAGCAATTTTGAGAAAAAAAGAACAAAGCTGTAGGCATCATGTTTCCTAATTTCAAGCTATCTTATAAAACTAGAGCAATCAAAACAGTATAGTATTGGCATAAAAACAGACACACAAATAAACAGAACAGAGAGCCCAGAAATAAACCCATGCTTATATGGTCAATTAATTTACAACAAAGGCACCAAGAATATAAAATGAGGAAAAGACAGTCTTTTGGTGCTGGGAAAACTGACAGCAACATGCAAAACTGGGGTACTAGACTACTGTCTTATACCATACACCAAAATTAGATCAAAATGGATTAAAGATTTCAATGTAAGGCTTGAAACCATAAAACTCCTAGAAGAAAACATGGGTGGTAGTCTCCTTAATATCAGTCCTGGTAATAATTTTTTAGATTTGACACTGAAAGCAAAAATAAACAAATAGAACTACATCAAACTAAAAAGCTTCTGCATAGCAAAGGAAACCATCAACAAAGTAAAAAGGCATCCTACCAAATGGGTGAAAACACTTGTAAATCACATATCTGACAAGAGGTTAATATCCAAAATATATAAAGAACTCATACAACTCAATAATGAAAACAGCAACAACAAAAATAACAATAACAAAACCTAATTTAATTTTAAAATGGGCAGAGAATCTAAATAGGCATTTTTACAAAAAAGACATACAGATAGACAACAGGTACATAAAAAGGTATTCAACATCACTATATCATCAGAGAAATGTAAATCAAAACCATAATGAATTATCACCTCATACCTGTTAGTTAGAATGATTATTATCAAAAGGACAAGAAATAACAATTGTTGGTGAAGATGTAGAGAAAAGAGAACCCTTGTGTACTGTTGGTGGTAATGTAAAAGTTTTCCAGCCCCTATGGAAAACAATTAAAAAGTTCTTTAAAAAATTAAAAATGTAACTATTATATGATCCAGCAATTCCACTTTGGGTTATTTATTTGAAAGAAAAGCACTGACTCAAGAAGACATCTGTACTCCCACATTCATTGCAGCATTATTTACAATAGCTAAGACATGAAGTAACCTAAGTATCCATCAATAGATGACTGGATAAAGAAAAAGTACACAATGCAATGTATGTATGTATGTATACACACACTGTTAAATTATACACTTGAAACATACTGGATTTTGTTCACCAATGTCACCATAATAAAAATTAATTTAAAAAAATGTGGCACATAAATACAATGGAATATTACTCAGCCACAAAAAAGAAGGAATTTTTACAATTTGTGACCACATGAATGGACCCCAAGGGCATTATGCTAAGTGAAATAAGTCAGAGAAAGACAAATGCCATATGATCTCACTTATTTGTAGAATCTAACAAACAAAAACCAAACTCATAGAGAACAGATTGGTAGTTACCAGAGGTAAGGGTGGGGGATTGGCAAAATGGGCAAAAGTGGTCAAGAGGTCAAACTTCCAATTATAACATAAATAAGTCATGAAGATGTCACACATAGAATGACTAT
This sequence comes from Macroglossus sobrinus, assembly GCA_004027375.1. Taxonomy (NCBI): domain Eukaryota; kingdom Metazoa; phylum Chordata; class Mammalia; order Chiroptera; family Pteropodidae; genus Macroglossus; species Macroglossus sobrinus. The sequence continues at coordinate 121,909 of PVKZ01002923.1, read as the reverse complement.
AGTTAATAATACCATTGTATATTTAAAAGTTGCTAACAGAGTAGATCTTAAAAGTTCTCATTATAAGAAAAAGAATTTGTAACTATATATGGTAATGGATGTTACCTAGTCTTATGGTGATCATTTCACAATATATACAAATGTTGAACCATTATGTTGTTCACCCGAGACTAAGAGTTTTATGTCAGTTATAGATCAATAAAAAAATCGAGTCCAGTTGTAGTTACAACCTCCACTCACATTCGCAGAGGTTCACAGGACAGAGAGTAGTTGAATACCTAGCAGTCTGGTGCCTCCCATCTCACCCTGTCTCTGGAACATATACCCAGTGAGTGGAAAGACTAGCAGAATTACCTACTGATCATTTCTCTATTTCTTTTTGTTGCCAAGCACACGTAGTTGAATTTGCATAAGTTTAATGTACAGATGATGTGACTCCATCGTAATAATATTGACAACTCCGTTTTAAATACTCGCTTGTACATTTACAACCCTGTAAATTAGGTTTTATTATTTTTCATTTTACAGATGGGGAAAAAGGGTAAGAGAAGTGTTAAGTGATCGCCCAAGGTTATAATCAAGGGCAGGAGCAGGTCTTCTGGCTCTACCTTTCTCCACTGTAGGTAAATATGACACTTTCTGAATGAGAATTCTGAGGAGAAAAACTTTTAGGTGCCACTGGGGACAAGGTGGGAGCTGCAAAGCACAAGGGCAGGGACGCTACGGGGACTAGCCATCTTCTCCGATTATCACTGTGAACAACCCCAGGGTCCAGAACAAGGGGTCCCTTCATTGTCAGTATCCTTGGACTTTGGCTCTGTACTAAACCCTTGGAATCCAAAGCAAGCTTGTCCTAGGTGCATACCAGGGCATGCAGTTATGAACTGCTGTTCAGAATTGACCTCTATTCTCTCTGGCACAGCCAAAACCCAGTAGGAAGCAAAACTATGCCTCTGATAAGGGAGCTGGAACATTGTCATGAAGTCCATGCACTAACACTTGAGTGCTTTCGTTGTTCTACTTGTCCTTTCATCAAACATTTACCAAGCACCTGCTAGTGCCAGAAACTGTCCTTCTCTCTTGGGGTGTACATTCTAGTGGGGAAAGATCTGCTGGGACAGCATTTAGGGCGTACAGAAAAAAGGCTCTAATAGGGGTCATTCAGGTCATTAGAGAAAGACACAGGTGGCTGTAAACCCAGACTAGGGGGTTCAGGAAGATGTCTTCAAAGGAGTGACTTGAAGGAGGGGTGTGGGTGGGGAGTGGATCCAGACAGAGGAAATAATAGATGTAAAAGGTTGGGAGTGGGAAAAAGTATGACATGTGAGAGAAAATGAGAAAGAGGTATATGTGTCTGGAGTATAGAGTTTGAGAGCTAGGAATAAGGTGAGGCAGATTCATGAGCAGGGTACCAGGTCCCAGGGCTCTGTAAGCCATGTTCAAGGGTGTGGACTTCATACTAGGGAAGGGAAGCTCTGAGTGTGTTCTAAGCAGAGGACTGACATGATCAGATGTGGCTGTAGAAAGCTCTAGTGAGAATAGATTTGTGGGCAGGAGAGTCAGAGTGGGAGTAGAGTAGGAAGATGATCTGTTATAATAGGAAAAGAGACAATGGTGGCCTTGACTAAGGTGGTAGCATTTGGAATGGACAGAAGGGGACAGATTCCAGCTGGATTTATGTGGTAGAATCAGCAAGAATTTGGTATTGACAGGTGCTGACGAGAAGAAGAAGAAGGGAGGCTGTCACCCCAGCTCTGGCTTAGGCTGCTGGGTGGATATTGGTGCCATATTCTTTATAGGAAGCATAAAGAGAAGAATAAATATTGGGCAGAAGAGAATGAGGTTAATTTTGGTCACTGAAGTTGAGATATATAAGGGACATCTAAGGTAGCATTCAAAACCCATTCACATACCACAATTTGATGCATTACCACTTGGGTGCAATCATTCTACTACTTTTTTTTAGAAAATATTCAGCAATTACCTGTTAGTACCAGAAAGTAGGCTGCCCTCTTGGAGTGTACAATCTAGTGGGGACAGGGCTGCTGGAATATTTATGGTACACTCTGAAACTGCAATCATAAGAGCAGTTCAGGGTGTTAGAGAAGCAATTCTAGTAAGCCTGACAATCTGGGTTCTCGGACCGCAGATTGGTGTGAGTGTGTGTGCATACGCACATGTATATGTTTATGTGTATATGTAGGTCTTAGGGGTTCTTAAAAATAAGTAGCAAGAAAGCTATGTCACAGCAGGAAACCATCGAAACAAACAGAAAACACTTGTAAAAAAAGCAAAGCAACTTGCAGCCAAGACTATAGGGGGCAAATAGCCCCTCATATTGAAATTGACAGGAATAAGTTACATTCAATTTAGAATATTCTGATTAAGGAAGCAAGGAAGTGTGTAATCCAGTTCACAGATATTCCCCTTCACCCAAAGTGATTAAATTTAAAAAATTAGGATTCACAGGGATAAGCTTCAGTTATCTAGAAAATCCACTTAAAAACACCTCATTCCCCAGCAATGACAGAAATGAGGCAGAGCTGCAGTCAATTATCTACACTGTTGAAGGTGAAGAAAAACTATCATCATTAAAATTACAATAGGACTTTGTATTCTTTCACAGATAATCATAAACTCTTCCTAATTTGGCCTTGGAATGTCACCCCCTCACACACTTTTTTTTTCTTTTCTGTCACAGATGCTCCTTCCTAATTATATTTGGCTTTGGTTGATCTTTCAAGTGAATATATCTTCTCCAGGCAGCTAGTGAGGGCTTAAGGGGCACCCAGAAGTGTGTGGTTTGGCTTGTTCTGTTCCTTTAAGCTGGCCAAGTCTCTCCGATTTCCTCCCCAGCCAGTACATCTCCCTGCTGACCTCTTCAGGCTTTTCGGCCCAGGCTTTATGTGCTTGTGGCTCCCGAAAAGGGGTTAGCTTCACCACTTCCTTCTCCATAGGCATACTTTTAAATTTGTGACAGTTGATTGAGCAGCTAACATGTGCCAGGGTATGAGATAAAGACATAAAGTAAATTTTCTTATTTAATTTCACAACAACTAATTGCAGTAGGTGCTATTATCATTCCCATGTTGCAGATCAAGAAACAGAGGCCCAGTGGGGTTAAATAGCTTATCCAAGGTTACACAGCTAGTGGGTGACTGGGTGTCTGAGCTCCTATCCCTTGCTGTCCTACTGGGTGTGGTCTGGTGTTAGCAGAAGCAGTAACACGGGACAGTGGCAGCCAGCCTGGGCTTAAATAGCCATCTTGGATAACTCACAAAGAGATGAGAAAGCAGAGGCTCATTTTTCACAGGTGCCTTTCTCAGGGACTGGTTTATGTGTGAATGATGGTCACAGGTCCCAGGTTTTCCATGGCTGGCCCAATTTTTCATAATTTTATTTTCTTCAGCTAAGAAAAATTATTTATTTACAACTTTCTGCATGATAAAATACATATAACATATAGATTGCTGTTTTAATCATTTTTAAGTATACAATTAATTCAGTGGCATTCATTAGATTCATGGTGTTGTACAACTATCACCACAATTTCTAAAACGTATCCATCACCCAAATAGCAACTCTGGAACCATTTAGCGATAACTCCGCATTCCCTCCTCCCTTCTGGTAACCTCTCATCTATTTTCTGTCTCTATGAATTTGCCTATCTAGATATTTCATATAAGTGGAATTATACAATATTAGTTTTTTGTCTGGCTTCTTTCACTTAGCATCATTATCATTTTCAAGGTTCATCATCTTATAGTGTATATTAGCACTTTATTTCTTTTTATAGCTGAATCATATTCTATTATATAAATATGCCAATTTTGTTTATCCATTCATCTCGTGATGAATTGTTTCCATCTTTTGGCTACCGCTAATAAGGTTGCTATGAACACTGGTGTACAACTATCTTTTTGAGTCCCTGAAGATCATTTATTAAAGGTGTAATTGTGTTTTTATGGCCTTTTTGAGTTTTTCTATGAGTTTATTTGAGCCAAACTGACAACATATGGCAGGGAGCAAGATCTCAAATGCTTCTGTTTTTAAGTCTTTTTTAGCTTTATTAAGAACAATAACTTGGCTGACCACTGTTTTTGGTTACCACTTCTACATAAGTGAGTTATGTGCCTTGTATCCAATTTCCTCCATTAGCCTTGAGGTCTCTATGGGTTGCAGTGGGGGAGCTAGGGTGTGTTTTTGTTTCAGGTATCTATGCATAGTCTCACCCAGCATCCAGCCCAAAGGTGGGCACAGGAAGAGCCATCAGCACTGTTGACAACTGGTGCTTGGTCCTTCTCCAGAGACCAAAGAGCCCCCTCTTAACTGCTTTTGGGGATTCACCTCCTCAGACAATGGTTTGCAATCTAGTTGCTCATTAGCATCGACCTGGAGGTTATAAAAAGCACTCATGCCTGGACTTCACACCTGGACATTTTGATCTAATTATTCTAGAGTGGTATGGCCCATGTACAGGTCCTTTTAAAAAGCTCAGCAGGTGAGAACTACTGTTGCTGATCTGCAGTTGAGAACTACTGTTGCTGATCTTCTCAGGAGGATAGGCAAGAGGATGCTAGGACTGAGGTGGGAGCAGGAAAGATGGTTCCTCGCATTCCACAGACAGGAATCCTGAGACTCAGCAAGGAAGAGGAGTGGCCGCTGAAGAGAAGGTCAAGGGGTAGGTAAAAACTGGAATCCACTGACCCTGGGCTGCCTGGCCTGTACTAGAGCCTGGGTCAAGGCCTCCACAGCCACCTGTTAGCAATGGAAAGGCTTGATGTAGTCAGAATACCTCTCAGGAATGGCCCATGGCCCCAGTCTGTTCCCCATACCCCCACCCACCCCAAGAAGAAGTAGGGTTGCTGACAGGTCAAGGGATTGCTCCTGAGTTTACAAAGCAGCAGGTATGGAGGCAGAGATGAAGCAGCAGCTACATGAAACCATTCCAGCTGATAAAGTGACTTCCCAGTGAGTGAGGCCCTTTGTCAACTGGCCCCAATAAAAGCACAAATTCTCAGAAGCTAAGCCCTTCCTCTCTTTCCAGTCCCAAACTGCAATTCTGAGGGAGAATTGAAAAAGGGTGGGTCACAGCCAACACTGTGCAGCCCCCTTCCCTCTCTGGGCCTCTGTTTTCATATTTGTAAAATGAGATTTGGATCAGTGGTCCTTGCTTGGAGTAGGTTGCTCTCCCCAAGAGGGCACCTGGAAATGGGGGTAAAGGGGTATTAGGTTGTCACAAATGATCAGGGACAGTCCTGCACAATGAAGAACTATGCTCTGCAAGTGCCAGTGGTGTCCTTATTAAGAAACACCAGTAGGTAAATGCTAGGGTCTCTCTCCTTCTAATTTTGTGTGATTCTTGCTCTGTTGCTAAATGTCCTTGCTTGAGAAGCAGGCCAGAGGGGACAGGGTAGGAGGGGCGTTTAACCTTGTATGAAAAAGAAAAATTTGATGTTGTTACCCAGGCTCAGCTCCCTATCTTTCCACCGCTTAGATTGTTGGAATTAAATATTAATAGACCAAGGTGCTGTAGATTAAAACCCAAATCTCCTGACACAGTCTCTAAGCCTAGAAGATGCTGACAGCACAGGATTATAATGATGTATCATTAGTTCCTAGTGATCTATTTATTACACTTGTTACTTCCTCTGTGTTATTTAACTACACCATCTATATCTCCCTTCGACCTCCGAGTGGAGACAGGCTTCACAGTAGCTGTGTGGAAAGCAGGCTGCCCCTCACCGGCCCACTGTCTCCTTGGGCAGCAGGGATGGCGTACACATCCACTTGCAGAAAGAACCCCCAGCCCTGTGAGCTGCATTCTCACTGGACTATTTCATTTAATCCTCTTACTAACCCAGTGCCATTTATTCATACCTAGCCTTGTTCCAGAGAGGATCTGAGGTAAACCATGTAAGGTGGGATAAGTACCCTATTTTTTGACTGAGATATTAAATAACTAAATTAGGGTTTGTCAATCTCGGCACTATTGACATTTTAGACCAGAACGTTTTTTTGTTGTGGAGGCTGTCCTGTGCATTATAGATTTTCAGTGGCATCTCTGGCCTCCTAGATGCCAGTAGCACTCCCCTCCACAATTGTGACGACCAAAAATATCTCCAGATATTAACAAATGTCCCCTTGGGGGCAAAATTGCCCCTGAGTGTAAAAGGCAGAGTTGAGAGTCAGAGATAGGTTTCTTACTCCTAGGCTTTAGAGATCATCTCATGTACTAACCGCTACCACCACCACCAGCAACACACACATGTCAGGGAGTTGGCGAGAGAGGCCAAGTGACTGTTTATGGCCACGTGGCCAGTGTACCGGAGAGCTGAATTTGAAAGTAGCTGGCGATGTTGATCTAAGGCTCTTTCTATCCCACCACAACAGCTTTTGGGAGATGCGTTAGGCTCATTTATTCTCTTGCCAATTACTGAGCACCTGTTATGTTCTAGGGGCTGAGAAGGCATCAGTTTGAGAAATAGACAAATGAGAAGCATTGACCCAGAACATGAGATGACTGGATGGGTGATAGGAAAGCTGCTGGGGCAGCTACAACTAGAAAGATTACCCCATTGTCAGGTGAGGGGTCAGGAGGCCCGGGTGCTGGCAGGGTCTTGGGGTAGCAAGGCAGGAGGAAGGAAGTCATTGGTTACCTCAAAATGCCCTGAGCAAAGTCAGTTGCTTCAGCTCATTACCTTCCTCATCTCCATCAACACAGCCTCCACCACAGTTCCAGGCAACCAAGCCCATTTTAACCAGACATTAGTTTCAAAATATCAAGAGAGAGCGGGGGGTACTCAGTAACTCCATTTCATCAGAGCTCTGCATCTCTCTGTGGATGGATGCATCTGGAAACTAGCACTGGGCCCCTGCTTCAAGATATCGAAGAGTCTGCCTGGCGTTCTGCCTTTGGGACTGCATTTCTTAGGGTCTGCAGGAATCCCTATTAAAATGTACATCATCCCTTGTTTGTGTAGGTGCACATGTGTGTGGGGGTGTCAGTCACATGATGGAGCATTATTAGCCATTAATACCCCAGTTATCTGTTAATATCTGAGTGACAATTAGCAGACCTAGCAGCCAGATTAGGGTGGGAGGGTCAAATTTATCAAATTTATCAACTTTACAGGGACTGCTCTGGATGTAGACTGCCACAGTATTGTATGGACAGATATGGGAAAGAAAACTAGGCGTTTGTTACTTTGCAGTACCTAATTTGTTCACTTCAAGCTATGAGTCCTTAGGGTAGCTATGACTAACCCCATTACACAGAGGAAGGGACCAAAGTTAGGTGTGGCTACGTGACTTGCACATGATCTCACAGCTGGTGTGATCTCTCTGGCCTGTTTCTCAACTAGGGACATTTAACAACAGAGCCTTGAACCACAGAGCAGGAACACTGGGTTTCTTTCATGCCTATGCTTTTCTTGTACAGAAGAGGATATTGAGGCCCATAGAGAAAGAGACTGTCATGGTTATCAGTGAGAGACAGGACAAGTGAGACTTTGGGACCCCGGCAAGGTCTCTGCCATGCTGAGCAGAGGGGCTGGTGTGTACTCCATGGGTGCCTGACCTTCTAGAATCCAAGACGGAACTCATCACCACCCACTCCACCCTCAGCACCTCTGCCCCTGCTGCTCTCATCTCTGGGATAAATGACCTCAGCACTTTTTTTTTATATACTTTAGCTATGGGGTCAGTGAGGCCCATGGTGAAGGGTGTGGTGGGGGCTCCCCAAATGGACCCAGAGGCTGGTCAGAGCTAGTTTGTCCTCAGCTTTGCTCAACCCTCTCTCCACAACAGGCTTTTAAGGAGGGCCCAGCTCCCAGCTGCCCAGCTCCCTCTGATCTGCCTGCATCACTGCCTTTGAAGCTTCCCAGCCTTAAAGACCATTTATCTCCACAATTTGCTTAGAAAGCCTCATAAATCATGTCTGTGCACAAAGGAATTACCTCTTTGGAAGAGCCTTTCAAAGGCAGCCAGCAAAGGCACCACAGACCCACCAGGGGGCCACCTCATTGGCCCTGCACTCTCCCCTGCTTGGCCCACGTCTCACTTTGCTTTCAAAGCTCCTGAGCAAACCCCAGGCTGGGAATGGGGAGGAGTGGAGGTCAGGAATCAAAGTGAATTTGGTGAAGCTCCCCAGTGTAGGAGTGAGACCCCCTAGTGTGGGCTCTGAGGGAAATGAACTCAGTCTAAGCGAGAAAGGACACAGGAAGGGCATGGGGCCCAAGTCTGTTTCCTGTGAGGAGTGAACTCATTACATGACCTTGTCTACCAGTTCCTCATCATTTCACTTTCCTCTAACTTTCTTCAAACAATGAAGTCTGTTTTGGTGAAAAGAGCCTGGCTATCATGGGCCTTGGGCAAGGTACTACCCTTCCAGGCCTTAGCGTCCCCCTAGGCAAACAGATAGGATTAGCTCAAATGAATGGTGTCAAGGTGACTCCTGGAGACCAAAGAAGGCCTCTGCCTTAGGTAGGGATTGGGGCTATGACAGGGGCTCTTGACCCACTCCTCTCCCCCACTTTCACAGCTTCTGCTAGGTTCTCACATAAGGTTAAAGGATTAAGCAGCTAAAAGTATGTGTATGGGGGTTAAAACTCAATTTCTAAGACCCTGTCTGCCTTTAAAAGTCTGTGTTTAATTCTTCTCACAGTCAGAAAGTTCTTCCATAGGTCTAACAGAAATTTCTTGCTTCAATTTAAAGTCAATTTCTTCTTCTTCATCCATCACTCCCTAAGCAGTCACTTCAGGGCCAGCACTGCGATGGACACTCATGGTGAAGCAGTCAAAGTGGTGCTCAGGGTCTCTGTCCTTAAGGAACTTCCTGCATGGCACTGCAGCCAACCCCCTCACAGGGAACACTCAGAAAGCAGAAAGAGAAGCAGTAAAAGTGAAGGCCATGTAGAGGGGGCCCACAGAGGATTTTTTGAACTAAGACCTGGCTCACCGTAGCCCTGTTCATGACAGAACTGGGGCCCTTCTCATCAGGTGCAAAGGAGGAGAGAGGGAGGTGGGGGTTGTGTTGAAGCTGCTCCTATAGCTCATTTAGCCATTCACCGGCACCAGGAAGAGGTAAAGCAAGTGGAGGTAATTTGGGCCAGGGCAACCTGAAGAGTCATGCTTGGCGTCAGCTAGAAGAAAGCTGGGGGCCAGGGGCAGGATGAACCTGGAACCCTCTGCCTCATTAGCTCCTTCTAAGGTCCAGGCCCCTCTGCTGACCTGTGTGGCCTTAGACAAGTAACATCCCCTCTTTAGACCTCAGTTGCCCCACTGTAAAATGAAGAGGGTAACGCTAATTGATCCTTAAGATTCCTTTCATCTCAGACTCGCTGAGCTCTCTGAGTCATCTGGAGCAATTGTTAGAGGCAGACTCAGGAATGTGGACAGCAGCACATCCAGAGGAAGCAAAGTGTTGAATATTGGAACACATGTGTGTGCTCTGAATTTCTGCTTACAGGCACCCAATGAGTTATATGCATAAATAGAATTTTTGCAACAGACAACAAATGCAGGTTTGCCTCACTTTATACAACTGGGCTAGTTAGTCCGGGATTTGCGACTAGGCTTTTGGGCTTTAATCCCACCCACCACCATTCACAGCACTGCTTCCCCAGTGGGGTCACTTTACACAGGGCCCACCTATCAGTAGGAAGCCATATCTCTTTGGTATTTGGGGTCCCTTGCTCAACTCTGTCTTGCTATTTGTGTCATCTGTGTCATGGTCCATTTATCCCTGCACAGAAAAGGACTTTGAGAGCAGCTCCTAACTGGCCCTGCTAGTCAGAGGATACTCTATCTATCACTGCTGAGAGAGGACCTCTGATTTCTCTGGAGAGAGGAAGCCCGAGGGCAAGTGACAAATGGCCTTCCTGTCTATTGAGAGTTATTGTCAAAGGACAGGGACCTATTGTTCCTGGGATCTGCTAAGAATGAAGCCAAGAAAAGACACTTGGGCTGCAGCAGTAGGAAGTCTGGTTAGCTGTTTAGCATACGTTTGTTCATTCATCCCATAGACTTTATCAAGTGCCCATTATGTGCCATGTACTGGGGATCAAATGGAGAATAAGCACCCATGATATCTTCCTAAGAGTCCAGCAGTGTAGAGAGACAATAAGCAAATAAAATCTTATTTATTCTGGCCTCTGCTCAAATGGCACCTCCTCAGAGCCTTCTTGGGCCACCCTTTCTAAGTTCTCTCCCCTAGCCCCTGGCTTTAATTTTTCTTTCTATAACTTATTCTGTCTATCCAATGTCATGCAATCGCTGTATTGTATATTTATTTTCATCTTTTTCTTTATTGTCTGGAATTCCCACTAGAATGTCAGTCCCACGAGGGCAGGGGCTTTGTTTCATTCACTGTTGTACCCTCATTACCTAGAACAGAGTCCAGCATATAGTAGATGGTCAATAATGGATTGCTGAACAAGTGAATAAATTAACAAGTACATATATAAGTTGCAGTAAAGTTATAAAGGTACAAGACCGTGACAGAAAACAATGGGAGAAGTTTCCTTTCAATTGGGGACTCAGGAAGGCCTCTGTAAGATGGTGACATTTAGGCTGGGAGCTGAAGGATGAGGAGGCAGCAGCTATGGGAAGAGCGGGAAGTAAGAGCCTTCCAAGCAGAAGCAAGAGTGTGGGAAAACATTTTGAGGTAGGAGAAGGCTGGAAGAGTCAAGACACTGAAGAGTGGCAGACAGCTGGGACATTATAAGAGCAAAGAGAGAGGTAAAATGCTCTAGATGAGGTAGACAGGGCCAGATCACATGTGTCCATGGCAGGGAACTGAGATTTTATTTTAAGAGCAGTGGAAAGCTCTAGAAGGGTTCTATTATGACTCAATGATAGTAATAAAGCAGGACTTCCCTGTGGGTATGACTTGCAACCCTGGATGAGGATACGTTGTCCCTCTCTGTAGCCCATCAGTATCTAGGGTAGGCCAGGATGTCCAGCTTAGAAGGAGTGAGAAGGAGAACCATGAGTGTGAGAGCCCTTCCACTGCTCAGATTTGCTCAGAGTACTACCTGCTGCCAGCGAGATGCCCTCCCCTTCCCCTGTGCCAGGCAGGAGACAGCTGGGGAACAGGCATGAATGGGGAGGAGAATCAGACCGGGCAACAGTGCACGTCAGCATCCAGGTGATTCAGAAAATGTGCTGATAGTTGTACACAAGCTGAGATCTCAAAAATTATGTGCCCCCTATAGGAAATGTGGAGGCCTTGATAAATATAGTTCCCCTTACTGTTATTTATGTGCCTGGGTGCCAAGCAGTGACTCCTGAAGCCTTTCTCACCCATCCTTAAATGTGGGCGCTGCATTTGCCAGATGTTGGAAAGGTCAGAAGGCTTTGGTGGGTCCCCCTGTGCAGCTGAGAACCATGAGGAGGATACCTGGGGTGTGGGGAAGGCCAGGGCCCCAGTGGAAGCTGACCGCCCAGTCAGTTACCCAGCGAGGAACAAGGCCAGCACATGAGCAAATGGGAAGGTTAATGACCCTTAAGATTTCTGGTGACCACAGGTGTGGCCCACAGTGGGCAGCAGTAGGCAGCTTCATTAAGCAAGACATCCATATTTTATGCTCTGGAACATCCCTTGAGCTATTAGGAGTCTGGGACTTTTCAGGGAATCTAATGAGCTTCACTCAGCAGAAGTGGCAAAGGCCTCACACCCCTCATTCTGCTGGGGGTGCTCGGCCTCCTCTAGAGCCACTCTTGTCCTCCACGTGGGAGTCATCCCTTAAGGCCCCACAGTTCCCACACAAGGGAGGGGCTTCTCCATCTCCTGAAATCTTCCTTATCCATTAAGGCTCAGATTAAATCCCTCCTCAAAGAAGCTTTCAAGAACCTTCCTGCTTCCTACCTCATTCTAAATTCATTGTGCCTACTGCTTTTTTTTTTGCTTTGTATTGAGTGGAGGCTTATCAGTCAGGCCCCAGAGCTCTGAAATAACACAGATCTGCTTTAAATCTGTCTCTGCCCCTTGTCACCTGTGTGACTTTGGGCATGCCCCCACTGAGGCTTAGCTTCCTCATCCCACCTATAAAATGGGGCGTCCTGTGCCTTAGAGTGAGGGTTCCCCTTAGAGTGTGGACTGGTACCAGTCCCATGGCCTGTTAGGACCTGTGCCACACAGCAGGAGGTGAGCAGCAGGCAAGGGAATGAAGCTTCATCCGTATTTGCAGCCGCTCTCCAGAACTAGCATCATCACCCCAGCTCCATCTCACATCATCAGGCATTAGATTCTCATAGGAACACCAATCCCTGGTGCCAAAAAGGTTGGGGACTGCTGCCTTAGAGGGTTGTCTTCAGGATACAGTGCAAAAGTATCTTATTCTGACTCTTAAGTAGGAAGTACTCAGTACTATTCAACAAACCATTCAAGAAAATGTGAAGATAAATCAATGAATAAACAAAGCCAAAATCAAGGCATCATGAATGCTATGTACAAGGGTAAACTTATTAGGTAGCTGAATTAGTAGCTGGATTAATAATAGGTCATTATTATCATCACCTAGTTATAAACTTCTTCAGGGAGGGACGTGGTGTAAAATTCCCCATAAGCAGTCCTTGAGGTGGCTCCATAGGTAAAGAAAGGGAGGTAAAAGGCAACTGGAACTTAATCTACCTAGACCTCTGGGAGCCAAGGAAGAACACTGTCTTGAGTTTTCTCAATCCAGGGCAAGGGGACCAGGGCATATATTCATTCATCTCTTGGTTCTGCCTCTGGTTGAGGGCTGCTGGGATCGGCATTCATTCTCTGGCACTTCCTGTTTGCTCTGTGTACTGTGCCTATGACACAGTCAGAGGTGTTTCTCGGAGGCAGCCTTTGGTGTATTGAGGTGAGCACTGAGTGGTCTGGGGAAAGAATCTGCTATGAGGCCTAAGTCTGTTTTGTTCCTCACTGTATACACAGGGCCTAACCTACTGTCAGGTATGTATTTGGTGCTCAATATCAATGTTTGCTGATTCAATGAATAATTCATCAACCAACTCTATGTAAGAAATGGACAGAGGGGCTGGGGATAAAAAGAAGACATGGTCCTGGGGGACCATGACACAATGACACATGAAAAAGACAAAAGAAAAATCACACTAAAAGTCAAGGAACTAATGCTCAAGGAGAGGAGAAGGCATTGTGAACTTGAGGTACACAGAGAGGGGTGGCTCCTGGGGCTGGGAAGGCTTTAAGGAGAAGATGGGACTTGCTAGTCCTGAAGAAAGAGTAGACTCAGGCATAAGGGTGAAGAGTGGGGAAAGTGTGAGAAAACAGCACAAGCAAAGGTCCGAAGGCAGAAATGTCATCACAGGGATGCAGGGGACTGCTGGTAAAAGAGACTAGTTAGAAAGTGTCTAGGTTTGCTAACTTTGTCAGGGTTAGAATTGGCAGGGGGACAGAAATTTGGTCTCAGAGACCTCACAAAAGAAGGGACCTCAGGGCACGTTGAGGAAGAGTCAGGATTTGGGCAGTGTGTACAGGTGACTATGTGTAGGAGAGGCCCCTCTGGGACCTACACCCACCTATATGCCCCCATAAAAGTTTCTCTATGTCTGCTCTATTCAGTGCACAATCTGTACATCTGTATATAGCAGCTCTGATTGGTTGGTATAAGTGAGGAGAAAGGAATAAAAGGTGCTTAGAAACAAAGAGGGAACAATTCCCTAGGATAGAATGATTGGGACTCCATCAGACTTCATTCCCTAGCACCCCAGAGCCCAGTAGAGGATGCCATCACTACCAAGGATCAGATTCCCTGGAACCTGAAGTATGACTAAGGTGGTCCACATGCAGCAGCTCAGCCTACTCTGGGAGGACAGAAAACTTAGCAGCTGCTTCCTCTGATGTTTCTCTATCCCTCTCTCTATCTGTCTCCATTTCAGTCTTTGCTGCCTCTCTCCCCACTCCCACCCCCTTTTCCTCTGTCCTTTCTTCCTTTCCTTTTGCTTCCTTCCTTCCTTCCTTCCTTTTCTTTTCTTTTTTCTTTTCTTTTTTTTCCTTTCTCTCTCTCTCTCTCTCTCTCTCTCTCTCTCTCTCTCTCTCTCTCTCTCTCTCTCTCTCTCACCCTCCCTCCCTCCTTCCCTCCTTCCTTCAATTTCTGGGACTCAAGGGGCTTGGGGTGGGAGGACTCAGCAAGGTTGCTTGGCCAGGATGTGCTAAGAGGTGTGTGGGAGAGTGGTCACTAAGAGGTGTGTGGGAGGGTGGTAGAGCCCCTCTGAATTAGATGTTTGAGACAAAGGGGGTCCCAGTGGGCCTCCCCAATGTGTGGGGTTTTCTTTTCCTTTTAAAGCATTTCACTTTCAAAGGAAACAGGCTCAAGTGAAGGGAACAAGATAAATTCAGGCGCACAATCAAAATGCCTTTGAACCTAGGCTGAGAGCTCTGTGGTCCTCTCCTGGTCAGGGACTGGCAGGGGCCCGGAGATGCCTAATTGGCAGCTAATTCAATCCTTCGAGGGGGTAGTGAAAAGGGGGCTGAAAGCAAGTTGTTTGGGATTGGGTGAGCACAGCTCTTTTCAACTCAGTGCAAAAAGCAGGTCTATTTAAGGGTTTTCTTGCTGGCATTCAGGCGGTGGGGAGACAGGCTTCTGTTGCTTAATGAGCTCATGGCTCAAACTGTCTCCAGCTGGGAAGCTCATGGGAAAAGTTAACACTGTGGTTAGTTCTAGCTTACTACCTGTCATCACTCAGGCTTAGGTAAGAGAATAATCTTGTTAAAATGGGTAAACAGGAGGAAGGCTCCTCAATAGGGATCTCCAGGTATAAGTAGGCATGGGGTCTGGTTGCTCACAAAGCCCAGGAGAGCCCCAGACAAGTTCTTCCCTCATGGTTTGATGTGGACCAAGGAGAACTTGGAAAGCACTACTATGGGGTCTCGGCCTGAGCTTGAGACTGGGCATTAAGGTGTAGGAAGTATGGCTGCAGAGGCCAAAAGACCTGGATTCAAGTCCTGGTTATGTAGGGTGACCTTGGGCAAGTTACTAAAACTTTTGGTGCTTCAGTTTCCTCCATCTATAAAATAAAAATAATAGTATGTACCTGGGATATTAGTTGTAGTCATTAAATGTGATTATACAGTGCTTAGCACAGTATTAAGCATGTGACAGATGGACAATGCATTGTAGCAGTTATGATTATAAAAGATCAGGGCTGAGTAGACTATATGCAGGATTCATAGTTAATAATCCATTAGGTCTATGGCCATGCCACCCTGAACAAGCCTAATCCTGTCTGATCTTGGAAGCTAAGCAAATTTGGGCCTGGTTAGTACCACCTAGGAAGGGAGACCACCTAGGAAGACCAGGTGCTCTAGGTATAAAAAATAAAAAATAAGGGATTGTAAGCTGACAAGGTCCTTGCAATCTGTGAGGTCAACCAAAGGTTGCCTCACCTAAAAAAAAAAAAATCCCATAGGTGACTCTCACAGGGAGTAAAGAGGATGATGTAATCATAAAGTATTAGAACTGCAGACACCTTAGCAATTAGGAAGTCCAATTCTTCCCTTTTGCTGGTGAAGAATCGGAAGCCCAGAAAGGGAAAGTGATTTGTTCCAGGTCACATGATAAACGAGGGGTGATGCTGAGCCCAGAACAGGCCTCCATAAGCCCAGTGCTGCTTCTACAAGAGCACACCTGAGGTGAACCACAGATGCAAGCCAGAAATGAATAGTGCAAACATTGTCTTTTTCCTGCCCTTTTCCTGCCATGTGAGAGTGGGTTATGGTGGTTTCTCTTATTTCCTATGTTCTTCTCAGGTCTCATGAAAACAAATTTTCTATCCCTAGAAGTGAATGAATGGAGGATGGGGAGGAGAAGGTGGCCCAGCATAAGCTATCAGGAATTGAGAGTTGTCTGTTATCTGCCAAAAAAAAAAAAAAAAAAAAAAACCAATAGCACTAGCAGAAAGCATCCATGGGTAGCTGTAATTTGTTGTAACAAGTGTCTAAAGTAGTGCTCCACTTCTAGCCTCTTCCCCCACCCCATCTCTGCCTACCTTGCAGAGGGATCTTTCCAAATCACCAGTCTGATGAGATCACTGCCCTATGGAGAGCCATTTCATTGGTCCACAGTGACTCAAGGCTCAAGTTCAGATGCATGGGGGTCTGGCATTCAAAGCTCTCCACAAGCATACCCGTTGTTCCCACTGCCCTGTCCCTCCAGTCACCCCTTCATGACTGGGTCCTCAGCAGACCCTGCCTTTGTGTGCCTCACACTTTGCCAAAAGTATTTCCCCTACTCCATCACCCAGAGTCCTGCTCCACCTAATTCCATTCTAGACCCCCATAAGGCATATTAATTTACTTTACTTAGTTATCTTTACCATGACTCAAACTTCTCATATGGGAAATGAGGTGAGCCAAGGAATTCTTCCAGATATGATTTTTTCTGATGTTTCCACATGCAACAGAGGGGGACTTGATATCTCTGAGTTGAGATGGAGAACTATAAAAGGCAGTTGAACAACCCAAAGACCTGTAAAATAGACATACTAATCCATGTCTCACCCTCATCAAAGACTGGGAGGAAATTAAAGAGAAGATAATGGCCATGAAAGAGCTTAGGACCACCACTGAGATCTTAAGTTAAGTATTCGCTCCAGGCCTTAGTTTCTTCATTTGCTAAATGAAGGGATAGGAAAAGGAGGTCTCCAGGAACCCTTTTGGCTCTGACATAACTTTCTGAATTGCAAGGTCTTAACAATGATATAGATGACCCCTGGGTAGAGAAGGAGGGAAAGGGGGAGGAAATGAGATTAGGGAGAGGCACAAAGAGGGCTTCAAATATTTTGATAACATTTTCTTTCTTTAAAAAGTATATGAAGCAGATACAGTGAATTGTTAAAAATTTTTCAATCTGGGTGGTGGGTATTTTTCATATTATTTTATTTTTCTATGTGTCGCAAATATTTAATATTTTAAAAAAGAAATTGGTGACCCTCCTCTTAGTGGTAACCATCTCCCTGACTTCTTCCATTTGCAATAGGAGGCATCATCTCCAAGTGCAAACTATAAATAAATGGAAAGGACTGTATTTGGGAGTAGTAAGATTCCCAACCGCAGGAGGTATTCAAGCAGAGGTCAGATGGGCTCTAAATATTGTGGAAGTGGTTTATACCAAGGGTGAAGTTTGGACTCTGCGACCTCAGAGGACTGCTAATTTTCAGGTCTTAAAATGCCAGGGCTATGCAGTTAGGGGCGCTGTCTTTGGTACTGAATTCCACACCATTTAACTTCTGAACCATGCAAAACAGAACATCAGACCAATAATTTCTTACATTCTTGTCACTCTAAGACACAAATTAATGCTTCAACTTCCAGGACATTCTGGTGATTGAAGTGACAGGAAGAAGCTCATTTTATAGGGGTTTCTGGTATTCGTTTTTCTAAAACTTCTTCTCCCACCCACACCTTTTGCCAGTATTTGCTTCTTTCCCAACTCTATGCTAAAAAGCACAGAACTGGAACCAAAAAGTTTGGAATTGAGTTCTAGCTCAGCCATTGACAGGCTGTAGGACTCAGAGCAAACCCCTTCACCACAGTGAGCCTTTGATTCTTCATCTGTCAAGTGGAAATAATCGCACCAGGTGACAGAATGCTTAAAAACATCCTTGCAAAAACACTTAGGTACAATATAATCATTAATTGGCAATATGATTCTTTCTCTAGTCAGTATGAAGTAGAACTCTGGTGGGAAACAAAGAAGGCAACGAGTGCAGGAGGCTGAGTAAGCGAGAAAACTCTTGGGAAAGTTTTGAGGAAAAATTGTCCAGTTGGCTTCCCTAAGGGTAAATGAAAACCTTTTCAGATGGTGTCTGGTGACATTTGCAGACACCACAGAATTTCAAAGTGGATGTGGGTGGTGAAATATTTCTAAGCGGAAAAGATGGTGTAGTGTCATACATATCCACTGAGCTGAGAGGCAGTCTCACTGGGTAGGGAATTGGGGTCCTCCTGGGACAAGATAAAGGGTTGGAGGGCTGAGCATCAGGGCCCAAATTCTAGTCCTCGCTCTACCACTAACCTGTTCATGTTGTGTAGAGCAGCTGGGTTCAAATCCAACTTACCCACCAACTAGCTCTTTGACCTTGGGAAAATCACTTCATTTCTTCAATTCTCAATTTTCTCCGGTAGAAAATGAGTATACTAAAATCTATCTACCAGGATGGTTATAAGAGTAAAATAAAGTCTTGGGATGACAAAGAGCTTGCCAATCTATAGCACTGTAGAATGCTTATTTAACCTTTCTGAGCCTCAGTATTTATCTGTAGAATGGAGACAAGAAAGTTTGTCCTTATAAATAGAATAAAGATGAAGAGAGGAGTCACACACCTATATAGCCATTTTGTTATCATTATGAGGTAAAAAAGGAAACAGTATGAGACAGAAGAGAAGTGCTGAGCTAAAAGGTAATGATATTAGGGTTTTCTAGTCTCTGCTCCACCACCATTCAACTGCATAATGTCAGCTTTCACTCTCTAAAATTAACAATGGGATTTTGTCCCTGCCAGCCAAACTGTCTACACACCCAAGCACTAGACTTCTCCCTGGGCTCTTGGAGCCCACAGAGCCATACTAGCCTAGAGCTCTGAGGGAGATGATGGGCCAAGCCCCAGATTTTCATTTCCATTTCATCACTGATTGAAAGCACAAAGCATCAAAGTCCAGAAGGTAAACATACTTCCATCTCTCCTTCTCATGTGGCTGAGCCTCAAAGTGGGAATGACTTGTACATAGTGGGCCCTGGAGAGCTCAGAGACTCTGAGCTCTGAATGCAATATCTTAGAGTTCTGCTGAGCTCTCTGGCTCTGGCCTGGCTCTCTCCCTGCTGTTGGCATCCTCGACAGGAAAATTAATTGCTGTTGTCATTCTGTTTTTTGCTCCAGTCTATATCCTAAGAATAAGATATCTGAACGACATGAAATAACTTGTACATAAAAGCTCTTTCTAAAAGCCAGAGCAGTAAGCATGGAGAGGTGGGCTCCAGGGATAGGAGAGAGCCTACTGTTCAGTCTCTAAGAAAGGGGAGCTGTGCATGCAGACACACAAAGGGAGAGAGACCTTCATGATTTCCCTGGGAAACAGGAAGTAGAGCCTATTCATTCAGGCTTGTGAGCAAACACAAGCCTGTCATTCTTCTTATTCCTGGAGTGTATCTCATCACATTTTTTCTATCTACTACTTCAGGCATACCTCAGAGATGTTGAGGGGTTGATTCCAGACCACCACGATAAAGTGAGTATCAGAATAAAGTAAATATTGCAATAAAGCAAGTCATTATCTTTTTCCTGGTGGAGGGTCTTGCCTTCAATTTGTAAAACACACAGCATCTGTGAATCACGATAGAGCGAAGAGCAATAAAATGAGATATGCTTGTATCTACTATTCTCTTAGCTCAATGTTCTTCAGTAAGGCTAATTCAGGTTCTAATTCAGTGGCTGCATATCACTGACCTGCCCGGGTGGACGGATTCACATTGCCCGCACTGAGTGAGCTAATTTAGGGAAGGTTCCTGGGTCGGCACAGGTGAGTTGCCAGACACTTCTGCCAGCCCTGGCTACCTCCTCATGCTGATAGCAGAATTAACACACGTCATTAGCAGCGTGAAACTTTTTCAAATATTAGTCCCAACTAATAGCCAAGCCCATACTTTGGACAACCTTAGGAAAATAAAGTCACAAACAGAAACACACACATGTGCATGTACACACAATCCTTGCCCCACAGAGCTTATAATCTGGCCCAAATCCCTTTTTGTATAGATGAGGATGCTTTTGCCCAGGGAGGGACAATGATTTGCCAAGGTAAAAGAGTTACAGGAGCTATAAGCAAGGTCTTTGGACTCCTAGTCCTGTGCTCTATCACATCCTCCCCTGTTCTAGAACCCATGAAATAGCAAAACCTGAAATCCTATCCCATCTTGGCCTACCAGGTGAGCTGGGAGGCTGGTGGAAAGGACAGCAATATACATCGAAGTTCATAAGAGCTTTTCACTTGGATTCTGGGTGAAAATTCCTGGTTCTTTGCAGTCTGTCTACTTATGGTCTTAATTACTTGCGTGTACAAGATCTTGCAATCTGTGCCTGGGGACTCTTTGAATTGCAGATTAATATTCAACTAGCTGAAACGATCTTCAGAAGGAGGCTTGTGGTAATTAAGTTGGTTAGAGAACACTTTAAACTAACTTTTTCACGGAACACAAGTGTTATAAATTACCAGTGTAGTGAAGACCTGTCCCTTAATGATACTTTTTGGGAATCAAAGGAGGTCATGCACCTTATTCTGAGAAGAGGTGGTGTCTGTGGGGAACCCCTGCTAGGAGTTGTGCTAAAAAACCCTCAGTTTCTTTCTCTGCCTACAATGAACCTCATGTGACCTTGGGCAAGTCACTTGGACAAGTCCCTCAACTCTTCTGAGTCTCAGTTTCGCCATCTGTAAAATGGAGATGATAATAGTACTCGCTTCATAGGATTGTGGTGAGGATTAGACAAAACAATATATGTAAAGCCCACAGTGAAAACTGTGTGAATAGACCCCCAATGGTTTTAGCTATTATTATTATTTATTAAACAGCTAAAATGGCCCACTATAGGGAAATGATCAGGTGAATTATGGTATATCCATGGAATATTATGCAGCCATTCAAAATGATAATTATGTGCCAAATGAAAGAGTGATCATACCATGCTGTTGAGAGAAAAGAACATACTATCATATACCATATGTATACATCATGATAAAATGCATGTGAATAGAGAATGCAAAATAATGAGCAAAAATAAAGATTTTTTTCTCCCCAAATTCTCAAATTCTTTTTTTCAACATTGAAAAATAAAGGCATTGGATGAGCTGCTCCTGAGGGGCCTCCAGTTCTGGGGTCCAGATGCCTAAGAGCCCTCTTTGTACCCTTGTTATCTGTGAGGCCTGGGAGCTGGACTCCCATAGTCCAAGGGAGTCTGGGGTGTCATATGTGATGCTGGACTCCAAAGCTAGAGCCAAGCATGAAATGTTCTCAAGCATCTGCCCAAGCAATGTCAAAGTGGCCCAACTGGCTCCTCTTTTGCTTAATTTGTATCAATTGATTTCCTATTTTTAATTAATAATTCTAATTATGATGCAGCAAATTTACCCAATAGCCATGACTGAATTAATCAGGGTCTATTGATTGGGGCTGCAGAGTTATCCCACAGATTCTGACATCATCGATTTCCTGTTGGCAACAAATGAGGAAAACACACGTAGGGCAGATGTGGCTGTCATCTCTGTTGTGCCCTAAACTAGTCCCAGAAGCACCTGCCCCACCCCCAACCCCGAGTAGCTGCAGCTACTAAGGCCATTAGGCATCAGAGCTTCTCTTAAGAGCCGTGGAGAGGTCATCCCAGCCCTTGTTAGCTTCCCTAAGGAAGAAAGGAAGGTGACTGATAAAGGGCCTGCTGTGGTACAGGAGACTTGGCAGAAAGGATCAACTTAGTGTCTGCCAGCCAATGGGTCTGGGTTTTGTTTAGAACTCTTCTGCTATGCCGAAGAGTAGAGAATAAATTCCATCTCACTGTCCTTTTCTAGTAAGAACCTTAGAGATCCTCCTCTCCTGCCCTGATACTTTATAGATAAGGAAACTGAAGACCTGGAGGACCAGGGTTTTGCCCAAGATGGCCCACTGAGTCATGCATAGCTGGGGCTGGAACTCAAGTCTTTGGCCTCCATGTCCTTTCCCACACATATGGAGCAGAAAGTATACCCAGCATTGCTCTTAATAATATTGTTTTATGATATATCTTCTCAGGCAAGGGAAACAAAAGAAAAAATAAACAAATAGCACCACCTCAAACTAAAAAGTTTTGCACTACAAAGGAAGTCATCAACAAAAGGAAAGGACAACCTACTAAATGGGAGAAGATATTTACCTATGATATATCTGATCAGGGGTTAATACCCAAAATTTATAAGGAACTCATATAACTCAACATCAAAAAAAAACAAAAAACAAAAAAAACAATCCAATTAAGAAATGGGCAGAAGACCTGAATAGGCATTTCTCCAAAGAGGATATACAGATGGCCAATAGACATATAAAAATATGCTCAATGTCACTAATTATCAGTGAAATGCAAATTAAAACCACAATGAGATATTACCATATACCTGTCAGAATGCCTATCATCAATAAATAAAAAAATGAGTATTGGCGAGGATAAGATAAAAGGGAGCCCTAATGCACTGTTGGCAGGATTGCAAATTAGTACAGCTTCTATGGAAAACAGTTTGGAGGTCCCTCAAAAAAATTAAATATAGAAACTACCTTATGATCAAGCAATTGCACTTCTGGGTATTTATCCAAAGAAAATCAAAACACTAATTTGAAAAGATATATGCAGCATCACGGCATGTGTAGCAACTGGAGCAAGTGGCAGAAATGAACTATGAGGACTAACAGCCCTCCTCAAGAAAATAACCACATAAATATGTGTACCTCATGTTAGCATTTCACTCTAGAAGCTTCCTGTTACCAGCTGTAACCCAGTCAGTGGAGTGCTAATAAATGCTTGACAACCAGGTCTTCAGAGGAAAAAACAAACTCTGATTTGTAGTGTTTGCCAATTTCCATGGTGTAAACACTCCTACCATGGCCTATTGCAAGCTACCAATATGAACAACATAGAATTAGGAAAAATGCTCACAATCAGCTTCTGCAAGCCAGCTCCAGAACACCACTGCACAGTTACCTGAGGACCAAGAAAGGATGAACAGGGATCTACACACACAATCCTCCTTCTTACCAGCCAGCACCCTTTTGAATTAGTCATCTCTGCAATGGTCATCTGCCAACTGATATGAGTTTAGAAGTTGCAAAGCTCTTATTAATTGAGGAAGTTGAGCATCATTTGGGCAGCTGTGGTGCTGCAAGGAGCTCTGGGCTAGATGTGAATCCCAATTCTGCTACTTACTAGCTATATAACCTAGGTAATCCAGCTAACTTCTTGTTGAATGATTAATCATTCATTTGATCATTCATTCAACAATGACTGAATCTTCATTGTGATAGAATGATGGGGAAACAAAGATGAAAAATAAAACATAGTCTCTTTGTCAAGAAGCTCACAATTTGGTAGAGAGTCATAATGATAATGTCATGGAGGTAGGCATTGGTTTCTTCAACTATGGGGTAAGGGGTCTACTTTAGAAAATGGAATGAGAACACACATAGAAAGCTCCCAACGCAGTACCTCGAACAGAGTAAGGACTCAGGAAATGATCACTAAATCTAGGAAAGCAAATCTACAGCAGAAAAGTTACATGAATGGCTCTAGCTAGGTGCTATGCCAGAAATCCTGGGACTGCAAAGATGGCCACTGGGCTACATCCTGGGAGGATGGTGAGAGGGCCCCTTTTTCCCCTGGCCCTGAAACTCTGTTCATCCAGTCATCCTTGTCTTTCCCTACATTGCTGAGGGGATTAGGTGGGTGGTGGGAAGGTGGAGCCTCTGCAGATTTGTCAGAGCCCACCCACTTGGGATGGTTGGGCAGGAGATCATTGTCTTCATAATAGGAGACAGAGACTTTGATAGTTCTAGGCCTCAAATCATAGAATGAGATAGGGTAACAAATTTGCTACTCATTTACAGAATTATCTTTTCTATTTAATTTAAAAAAAACACCTTTTCTCAGCTTCAGTAATCATTGGCATATAGCCAATTTTGTTTCAACTTATCAACTCCTCCCACCCATTTGTTTTTTCTATGATCAAGTAGGATCACTTGAATTTTTGCTGCTACCTCCCCACCCATTACTCCAGGTCTGAAAAATATTCTCCTCTTGAGTACTTTTCCTACAATACTCCTATCCTGCCACCAGAGAGCAGAAGGCTAATTCATTTGCATGGTTCAAAGAATTTTACCTGAGAGCAATCATTAACACAACCCTGAATTTTCCAATAAAAAGCAATTTGTCATTCTATTTTTTAAAAAGAGTCTCCTTTCTATTCAATTCTTTTTTTCTGGAAACAAAGAGTTAAACAAAATTTAAACACAGTGACTCCTCTTAGCAACGCCCTTGACAACCTGCAACATTGACAAATTGTCTCTGATCCAAACTGTCTTCTTTTTTTTTTTTTAAAAAAAAAAAAGCTTCCAGCTACAAATCCAAGCTGACAGCCAAATATCACCTTCAAAACGATGAGTTAAATGAGTTATTATTTGTAAAGGGCTTAGAAGCGTCTAGCACATAGGAAGTGCTATACAAGTATTTGAGGTTTTATTTATTTTTAAATTTTTAATTGTTTCTTTTCTTTGCACAGGAATGTAAATTTGTTAGCATTGCAAGAATTAGCAATAAATGAGTTTTCATTACTCTGGTTTAATTATCTGCTCACTGTGAGTGGGGAAAGGGATGCCTATGGAGACAGGAAGTTGTCCCAAAGGTGGCTTAGCTGAGGTCCAGGCTGATTTCTTTCCTCCTCTGAAACCTTCCCCAGGGGAGACTATATAGTTCCCCCTGGTTCACTTATTGTCACCTGACTCAGGGTTGAGCCCAATCCCTCCTAATTACAAGGATGTTAGACAGGGGTTATTATTATTATTGTTTTTTCTTTCCTGAGTTAAGCCAAGAAGAGCTGCTGGAGAAGCACTGTCAGCGTGAGCATGATCAATTAAATTATCATAAGCAGCAGGGGGATAGAGGTAGGAGAGGCTTCGCAAGTCAGGCCCTTTATTACTGCAATGGAGCTGTCATGTGCTGACAGACAGTGCATGTCGGGCCTGGAAGAAATGGTCAGATTAATGGGAGGCCTCAGTGCCACCTTGGGTAATTGTTGGCACCCACAGGTCCTCGGGATGCTGCTGCTGCTCATGGTGACAATAGCAACTGCCATTAACTGAGCTCCTTCTGTATACAAACATGTTTCCTATTTTAGCACCTAAATAGCCATTTTCCAGAAGGGAAAACTGACACTAGGTAACTTACTCAAAGTCATAAAGCTAGTTCAAACTGAAGAAGCTGGAATAGGGCCAGGTCTGTCTAGCCACTACGTTCCCTGTTTCTTCTTACTCTCACCAGCCTGGGTCCTGACTCTGCTAGCTGGACCCATCCTTTCTCTGCTTCTCAGAGTGCCTTCCCCCAGGAGGTACTTGCTTGCTCCCTGGTGCCTGAGGGTCACACTCTTCTTCTCAGTACCCATAGGCTCCATCTGCTAGGAGGTTCTAGGGAACTGAAGTCCAAGGGCATTTTTGCTGCTGTCATTGCCCCAGGCACAGACTGACTCTAGGCTGGATTCTCTATCTTCTGAGGCCTGCCAGTCAGGTCCATGCAGAGATATATCCTAAAGAGAGTGATAGGTGTGTGTGTGGGTGGGGTGGGGGGGGGGCCCAGGGCAATGGTCAGGAACAGACAGAAGGAAAAACAGGCTCTGCTCAGACATTCTGTCTTCCTTGGGTGCTCAACTGTCTAGTCTTGGTCACATAAAGCTCCCAACACAGCTCAAGATCTGCTGCTCCATCTAATTCTACTGAATGAGCAGGACGTGGACTAGCCAGGAGGCACTGCCCAGTTGGGAGGGGCCTTCCACCTCATCTAATTGTGCAACTGAAGGGCAGGTACCATCCTCTTGGCTCTCATCTCTGACACTGTGTAATAAGAGGGTTACCTACAAGTGGCCTGGTGCTAGGCCAGCCTCAGAACCACCCTATGGTTTAGGTGGAGTGGTACAGAGCACTGAGTGAATCCCTGATGCCCACCCGGGGGCAGGGAGTGGAGACAGAGGACCCTGGTTCTATCTGCTAAATCAGCCAGCAGCCTGAGACCATGTGTGACAGTGTGAGAGGGTGTGAGTGTGGAACTACAAGAATATGTGAGGGTAAGTGCTTGTGTGTGTGTGTAGGAGTGTGTATATATATTTGTAAAACTGTGGATGTGAATGTTTCAGAGTGTGAGACTCATGTGTGTGGTTATGGAACAGTTCTGAAGGTAAGGTTAGAGAGACAGAGAGACCTTTACAAACAAAGTTAGGCAGACACACAAAGCCAAAGAGATGATGAGATCAACAGAAATATCTGAAGAGACAGAAGCTCTAGAGAGAGGCTGAGAACTACAATAAAAAGGAACAGAGATCTGTGGATATGGAGAGAAGAAACTGAAAGAGGTAAGTTGAGGAGGAACATTAAAAAGATAGCTATTTCGCAGAAAAGGCAGAGAGACAGTGATGCCTGTGCATCTCCCTAGAGGGGGTTCCCCTAAGATAGAACTGGAGGATCAGCCTAACAGTGAGACCCATCACCACAACCCTGGACGTGTAGGACTCTAGTTCCAAATGTTGGCCTTGGCCTCTCACAATTATAGAGGGGAACAGAGGAGGCTGAGGAAGTGGGGAAAGCATGATTGTTTGTGAATGTGTGGATAGTTTTGGTGGACAGGGCCTGCAAGAACCAGGAGCATGCCCTGCAAAGGGTCCCTGACCCCTTGCCTCCCTCCCCTATATCCACAGTAGTCCCAGAGGCCACCTATAAAACCCCACCCTCAGCAGACTCCTCCCTTGCCAAACACCAATCCTGATATGACAAGCTTATTCTGCTGACTTAAGTCTAATTTACTTGGGGGAAAAAAAACTTCCCTAGCATCCTAATCAAATCACTCAGGGAAGGAAGAGGGTTGAAAGGAACCAGGGGAAATAAATGTATTCAGCAAGTATATTTTTATTCCAATAAAATTTGATTCAATAACCGCCATGAATATTTCATTTGCAAGAAGCTGGCCCCCTTCTGCAGCCTGCACTGGTTTTAAGCCAGTTTTACCCTCCCTCTCTCTGGGGCAGCATAGGTCCCTGCTCAGTGCCCTGGACAGCTCTCAGAGTACCCAGGGAATGGCAGGCCCCCTTTGCCTCCCAGCCATCATCAACCCAGCTCCTCTCCTCTAATCCTTTATCCTCCACCATATACCAGGCCATAAGCAAATCCAGGTGGAGGTAGGAGGGGAGAAACAGTGGGCATCTGTTTTGACAGCACAAAAGCACTAGTGACCCCTTCCTTGGGCTCAGACTGTGTAGAATGGGTGGGGCTGATTCCACCCCTGGCCTCAGAAGGAGGGCACATGACTAAGGCTTGGCCAAACAGAACATTCTATTTCCTGGTTATGATGATTGGTTTTGGGATGGGCATGTGACCAAACCAGGCCAGTTAGTCTCAATTCTGGGTCTTTTGCTGGAACAATTGAGTAAAAAGGTACTCTCCCTTCATTGGAGATGTTAGGCTGAGAAACTGTGAACCTGGGGCTACTGGTGTCCATCTCAAAACTAGGGAATTCCTCAGGAAGAGAATACTTGAGAATGAAGCCAACACAAAGGAAAACAGAGCCAAGGTGGGGACAGATTACTGATATCATCTGAGCCCCATGATGTAGCTGTGCCCGAAGCAGCAATCACCTCTGTCTTTCTAATCACAAGAGGCAATATATCCCTTTTTCTGCCTATGCTACATCAAGTTGGGTTTCTGTCACTTGCAATAAAAAAGTACTGGTTAATGCCTGGGATCTGAAACATGTCTTTTCATTTCACTAATTAGAGCCTTCTTTCTCCCCAGAGAAATGTCTGGAAAAAGTGGAACATCAGATTGGAAGAAACGGTGGGGCTTCATGCTGGCTGGTCCCCATCATTGCACCCCTGAGGCACCTTTAAGAATTCAAATGCAGAGGCTGTAGTGCTGAGAAATTCCCAGCATCCCTTAGAGAATTGGTGTAGGGTCCTATAGGGAAAACTCTTGGGGTCACCTTATCACTGCCTCCACTGCAGCTCTTGTTCTCCAACCTTGTCATCAATCAACCAATCAGTCTGTCAATCAACAAAGGTGTAGTAGCAGGACGGGCTCAGATCAGGAAGCTTCAAGTAAGTCAGATGCCCTTCTGAGCCTCAGTTTTCCCCATCAGTGAGTTGAACAAGATGAACTCAAATCCAACTTTAACATTGTTCATGGTTATGAGTCTTTACTACGTTTTAGACACTTCAGGAAATAAAAAATTTTTAAAAAGAATTCTGTCCTTAACCTCACAACTTCTTTGGGAACTTATTTAATAAAGAAAAAGACAATACATAATGTGGTCCTCAAGGCAAAATCTGTGAGGAGAACTGGTCAGAGTGGTCTGTAGGCTCCTTCTTGCCTTGAGAATCCCTGAAAAGGAGAGGCTATGTCTCAAAGAGGCAATGTCTCAGCAGCCAGCTCCCAGGACCTCAAGCCTGACTGGTTTCCTCCAGGAGATTTTGGGTATCAGAGGAACTTCCTAGGCACCCCTGTCTTTCCAAGCTAGCTTGGCCAAGTGCAGAACCAAGACCCAGGTGAACTGGTGTGAAAACTTGGGAGGAGGAGGGAAGAAGAGAGCACAGACACTGGTGAGGAGCTTATTTCTGCAATCTGTTTACTATTTCATCCATTTGCAAGAGTTTGCAAATTTCGAAGAGTCTCCTGGCAAGAGAGAAAAATGTCTCTTCAGAGTCACAGGGCTACTTGAGGCTGGAGTGAGGGAAGGGGAGGTCCAGGAAAGGGCTGGCACTGGGTGAGACAGGTTGGGAGGGCTCTTTTATCAGCTGGGGATTAAGGGCATGAAGCAAATGAGTCCAGGGCTATCCAGGCAGGCAGGGGGGTCTGGAGAGTCCCTCAAGGTTCAAGATCAGGGACAAGTAGCAGGTAAGATATAAAGACTCCTGCAAACAAAACTGAATGCCACCCTGAGCCATAGTTAGCTGATTTCAGGGATCTTTCCTGCAGAAACAGCCAGGTAGCGTAGAACCTGGGTGTGGTAGAAGGTGAAGGGGCCTTAGATCTGCTGGCTATTCTATCATGCACCCTCTTGAGCTACCATGTGAGATAATGCAGAATGTTTATTGCCAGTGAAGGAGGCCAGTGGGGGCTGGACCCAGCCTGCACTCATCAGGTCATGTGTCCTGGCATGAGGCTATGTGTGACATGGGTGGGTCCTGTGCTCTCTCAAGGTCTAGAAGCAAACAGTCTCAAAGACAGAAATTGCTGGGGCCGAGATGAAGAAGCTCTGCCCTGATCTGGGTGTGGGCTCTGGCAGAGCTGGTTCCATGAATGTGGGCAACTCCCTCAGCCTCTCTCAGGATGAGCTGGACTGTGGCCCCTCTCTTGATGACAGACCCCTGATCCCTGCTCCCTGTCTGTCCAGACTTCGGAACCCCATTCTCCCAGAAGCAAACTATAAGCAAGTCACCCACCCCTTACCATTCCCACAAACATTCCCTCCTTGACCCAGTGCAACGTGGAAACTCACTTAAGGCGAAGAGAAGGGTGTGCAGCCCAATTTCTGTTTGTCCTGGGACCAGGGCCTATTTTCTAGCACAGGTACACCTTGTTTCATTGCACTTAGCTTTATTGCATTTTACAAATATTGCTTTTTTTTTTTTACAAATGGAAAGTCCATGGCAACCTCACATGGAGCAAGTCTATGGGTGCCATTTTTCCAACAGGCTCAAATGTTGGTTAGCATTTTGTAGCAATGAAGTATTTTTTAATTAATGTATGTACATTGTTTTGTTAGACATAATGCTATTGCACACTTAATAAACTACAATACAGTATAAACATAACTTTTATATGTGCTAGGAAATCAAAAATTCATGTGATTTGTCTTATTGCGATATTCGTTTTATTATGGTGGTTTGGAACTATACCTACAATATCTACAAGGTATGCTTGTACTGATAATTCCAGATTGTCCTTGCTCATGGTGGAGACAAGATTAAAATAAATAAAGGAAAGGACAATCTAGTTCTCAAAATCTCCTCCTCTTCTTCTCTCAGTACCACCTATATAGCTCCTGACTTTCAAATCCCCTGGAAACCATTCTAGATACCTTCCTTATCCCTACTCTTTGGAACTAATCGGTCACCAAATTCTGTTGAGCTTACTTCCTGCAAACTCCTTGGCACCCTTCTTTGCACACTCACCTCTGTCCAGGCCCCACCACTGCTGAACTAGCTCAGTGCCTCTGCCCTCCCAGCAGTTCCCTGGACTTGGCCTCCAGCCCTCTTGCTTCACCAGTGAAGTGAAAGGCTTGGCCAGAGTGATTTCTAAGCTCCTATCAAGTGCTGATGGTAATAATGACTGATGATTTAAAGTAGCTGTGTTTTGACTGCATTGTTAGGTCTCAGACCCTTTTAAGAATCTGGTGAAAGCTGTGGACTGTCCCTATCAAAATGCGCAAGTGCACGCGTGCACGCACACACACACACACACATACACACACACGAACAATTTTGCATATACAAGTATAGCTTGTTTTATTGTTCTTCACTTATTGCATGTCATAGATGTTGTATTTTATACAAATTGAAGGCAAGACCCTCTACAAGCAAAAATCAAACCTGCAATATCT
This sequence comes from Macroglossus sobrinus, assembly GCA_004027375.1. Classification (NCBI taxonomy): domain Eukaryota; kingdom Metazoa; phylum Chordata; class Mammalia; order Chiroptera; family Pteropodidae; genus Macroglossus; species Macroglossus sobrinus. The sequence continues at coordinate 91,540 of PVKZ01002923.1, read as the reverse complement.
TCTAGGTATGCCTATAATTTAAAGGAGTCTGGGGCCCAGGTCCACAAACTCCAGGTTAAGAATTTCTGTTTAAATGTCTAGGGCCCCTGGGTTCAGAGAAATGCCCAGATAGAGATCCTATTTTTTCATCATCTTCCGGAAAGACTCCAGGGGCAGCTGCTTCTTGCTTCAAATTCCAGGTTACAGTAAACAACCCATCAGTTCAAAGCCTGGGGCTGGAGCCTGCCTTGAAGAAGTAGAACTGTATCCCTGAGAGCCACTAGACCTGGCCCTGCAGGGTGACCTAGTTTGTAGGAGGCCCAGCTGGGGCAGGAGGATGTAACCATGTGCCTTGGCCACATGCAGACCCGGTTAAAAGGCAGATTAATGGATGGTCAGGTGTGTGGAAGCCAGCCAAGACACCATGCAGGGGAACACAAGGCATTTGTTTGAATCTGTGAGGCATTTTATGAATCCCTCCTAGCTGGACTTTCTGAATGGAGAAGCCTCCCGAACACTCACAGCCCCAGTTGCAAAAAGGTTCCTCTGTCTTTGCTTGCTGCAGAATTCACAGAAATCCAAGTGGGGTCCTAATGCCCCGGAGCATGTGCAGAAGAAGAAAAGAGGCTGAATCAATGGGCTGGGTTACAGACTCCGCCACAGCGGGCAAATAATAGTGGCTAAGAGCCAGTTGCTCAGACCAAATGTCCTTCTACTGCACTGTCAGAAAGTGCCAATCACAGGGGATTAAAACCAGCTGGGGGCATGGCCTCCCGGGAAAGATGTAAGGCTAGGCTAGCAGCCAAGAACAGGGCTGGGTATGGTGGGATGGGCAGGTGGAGGGTTCAGCCTAGAGGCCTTTGGGGAGGCGTACACACTGCCCTTTGCAGGCTGAGGATGGGGGAAGCTGGGGCTGGGACCAGGGCAGGAAAGGGTTGGGACAGAGGGGATGGAGGCCACCAGTAAAAGCAAGGAGGTAGACACAGGGGAAGAAGTAAAGGCTTTGGGTGGGGCTAGATTATTTCTGAGGGACTGTGAGAAGAGTTGGGAGCAAGACTCTGAATCCTGCTGACCTAGTGTTGTCTATACTCCTGGAGCCCCAGTCTCCCATTTAGAGCTCAGGTGCTTTGGAGAGCATGGTTGCTCAGAACAAATCCCCCCCATGAGTGCAACCCCATTGTCTCCAGAATTCCGAACCTGCACTAACTCTGAGGAATCCTAGGGCTTCCCACACACAGGTTCCCACTCGACCCTTAGACAAACCCAGGAGGTGGGGCTGTTACCACTGGAATATCATGGGGAGAACACCAAGCCTTGGATAGAAGTGACTTTCCTAGAATCACACAGCTGATCGGGTAGCTCCATGAATCCCAGTTGCCTTGTTTGTGACACAGGAATGGCAAGATCTGCTTCACAGAAGTGATCATGAGCAGTGGCCTCTACTACATTCTGGGCTCTGTGCTAAGCTTTTAACATGCATTATGTCATGGAATCATTTTAAGAATTCTGTAGGCTGGTGGTATTACCCCATTTTGCAGATGTGGAAACTTAGCTCATAGAGGTGAGTAACTTGCCCAAGGTCACACAGTGTTCAAGAGGCTAAACCAGGATTTGAACCTGGTGAGTGTGTCTTTGGAGCATGTAAAAGAGCTTTGTAAAGTTCTTTCTGGGCCGGAGGTATTGTGGGGTGCAGGGAGAGGAAGAAGCTAGAATCTCCATCCCTCTCAGGTTAGCTAATCAAGACCAGAGGCAAACTGGATCTTGCTTCAGGTGAACTGGGTGCCTATCTGGGTGGAGTGGGGTTAGGGGTGTATGTGTGTTGGTGGAAGAGTTGTGGCAGGTCCCCCATCTAAATCAGTCCCCTTTCATCCCTGCTAATGGCCTTCAGGGGAAATCAACTGCAAAAGGCGATTTTCTGCTGCTCTGAGATCAAAGTCAAAGCCTGGCCCAGAGTGAAACCCCCTCTCTGGATAATGAAGATGAATCCCAGCCAGGTCTGCCCAGAAAGAACGTTAACTAAATGAAGATGGCAGTTCAGTGACTGTGGAGTTTGTATCAGGGCCAAATTGAACTCTCTCTTCCAGCATGTAGATGCAAAACTTGGGCTGGTTCCCAAGAAAGGGGGAACACACTCATGGCCACTTACACGTGTCCATGCACTTGCACACACACACGTGCATGCATGTGCACACACACACACACACACTCCTTCTTTCACTTCCCCATCCCTGGCTGCTGGCAGCAACCTCAGGGAGGGGCCAGTCTCAGTTTGACTCTGGATGGGGGTCGCCTCCTAGCCCACTCCAGCTTAGCTGACTGAAACTCATGCTGGGTCCCTCAGTCCAGCTAGAGGCAGGGAGGAGCGGGGAAGGGGCTAGATGCAAATGGAAGGGGCTAGATGCAATGGGGGCCCACTAGATCTCCTGTCTTTAACCTGAAAAAGGTAGCACAGTAGAGTCAGTTTGGCTTCAAGTCTAGCTTTTACATGCTTAAGTGACCTTGAACTAAAATCTAAAAATCTCCAAGTCTCAAATTCTTAACCTCTAAAGTGAGAATAATAACAAAACCTGAAACCCAGATATTTACCGGGCAGTGCAGTGTGAATTGAATTCGTTGGTGTTAGTTATCAGGGCTGGGACAGAGCCAGGGGTATGTGGGGAACAGAGAGAGGAAGAACCCAAGATCTGCATTCCTCTCAGTTTAGCTAAGCAAGGCCAGAGGCAAACTGGGTCTTGCTGGAGGTGAACTGGGTGCCCATCTGCATGGAGTGTGGCTATGGAATGTGTGTGTGCTGGTGGGGGGATTATGGCAGATCCCTCCCTACAATTCAGCTTCCTGCCACCCCTGCTCATAGCCTTCAGGAAAAATCTTCTGCAAGAGGTGATTTTTCTGCTGTTCTTCGAGCTTTTCCCTGTTCCTGAGACCCAGACTGGGCTTGCAGACTTCAGCTTTTGCAAACTTCTGACTGAAACACCTTCTTCCCAGGCTCCAGGATCAACCTGTCTACACTCCACAATGATGGGGAGGGAATTCCTGGCCCACCTAGTTCCTGAGATGATAATTAACAACAATGGCTACCAATGATATAGCACATCATACTGAATACTTAGAAGGAGGAAACAGAGGGAGAGTTGGGAGACAGAGGCCTGACCAGAATTGGTTAGGACATCTAGGACCAGTTTCCTCATGTTGGTTGCATATTAGAATTACCTGGAGAACTTGAAAAGGTCAATGCCAAGGTTCAGTCTCAGATGTTGATTCAGATCTCTAGTGTGGGACCTAGGCAGGAGATTTTTCTCTCCAAAGCTTCCCAAGCAATGATAAAGTACAGCCAGAATGCAGAATCTGTTTAGAGACAATGTGCAGGAGAATCACCTAGGGATCTTGTTAAAATGCAGATTCTGATTGACGAGGTCTGGGTGGAGCTTGAGATTCTGTTTTTCTGAGAAGCTCCAGTGATACTGATGTTGCAGGTCCAGGGACCACACTTTGAGTACCACTGCCCTGATGAAGGCACCAGGGCTTATCACCTCCACCCCTTGCCAGCCTTCTGCACAGTGTACACTCTCAGTAAACACCTGGAACTTAATGAACCTGTAATGAATTTGGAGGCTGATAGCCTGTATTTGAATCCTAGTTTTACTCTTCTAGCTTTGTGGATTAGGGCAAGGCACTTATCAACCATGGGCTTTAGTATTTGCCTCTGTAAAACAGGTATGCTGATAGTGCCCCCGAGAGCTATAGGATCAATGGGGAAATAAAATGGCATCATGTACATAAAACATAAATTGATATTAATATATATTTTTTTCTTTTTACCTGTCACCAAAGGGCATAGATGGCACATATCCCACTTTCAGTGACCTCAGTATGTCTAATATGGCTGATAACTCTGGCAACCTTCATGTACCAGCGCTCCCACATACCTAAAATTGAGCACGTACTGGACATGCCAGCTATGCAGACCCTCCTGATCTCCCTCATACAGCGCCAAAGCCCTGGCAACACCAGAAAGCTCACTCAGAAATGAGCAAACTTCCAGATTTATACACACAAAGACTCAGAGGCCCTGGGTTCAGTTCCATACTTTGATCCTTCTAGCCATGGCTGAACCCACTTTCAGGCTTCCAAAACCCCTCATAAACAACCAGCCTCCAAGTCACCCTCTTCTGAGGCAGCCCTGGGCTGTGGTGCCTGCATACCATCATCTCCTTAAGCTGACCCTGCCTGCAGACAGAAAGAGCAGGTGGGACATATGACAAGCCAAGGCCTCCTTCTTCTCCAACACTCTGAATCATAACCATTTCCTGAGACCATGGGTGCCACTCATTTTTCCCCGTTCACAGTGCCAGAACCCCAACTCCAGCCTCTTCCCCACTAGGGGCTCACCCCTATCCTGTCACACCTTATCTCAGTGGGCCACAGCCTCAGCAGTGCTCCAGAACCACAGTTCAGATTGAGCAGGTCTTGGGTAGGGGTGGCAAAAATCCACCTTTTTTTGAGTTCCCAGTGGTACTGATATATGTTCAGGGCTGAGAACCACAGTTCTCCAGACTCTCCTCGACCCATGCTGACGTTCATTAGAGAGCACTGGGTTTAGAATTGGAACCCCCAGATGCAAGTTCTGGCTCTGTGTCTTAAGCTGTCACTCATTAGAGCTGGGTCTCAATTTTCTCATCTGCAAAATGGAGATGGTGAAGGCAATCATCTTGAAGGAATATTCAGGGTCAAAAAAGATCTAAAATTAGAAAACACTCTGAAAAGATGGATGTTTCCACACAAATGCAAGGTGCTTTGAGAACTACAGTGCCAGAGTGCTCACCAGCATCCTCCTGGAGTCCTTGCCTCAAAATTGCCCCAGGCCCCCACCAGCCAGGGTCACCCACAGTCCCTCCAATGGTCCCTGGCCTGATGGTGCATGCTCCCCCTGCTGGTTGTACCTCACTTATGCAGCTTGCTCTCTTCTCACCCTCCATCCTAGTTCCCGGTACACACCCAATGCTTTCTCACATCTATGCCTCTGCTCAAGCTGTAACCTCTGAATGGGTTGCTCTTCCTCTGTTCTCAAGTTCAAAGGTCAGCCATCCTTTTAGACCCATCTCAATGGCACATTCTCTAGGAAGACATCGTTTACTATGCCTAGTCTCCACTTCCTGGCAGCCATTTGTATATAATCCTGTACTGGACTATGAGCATCCTGAGGACAGGAACTGAGTCTTAGTATCTTTATAGCCCTTGCAGTACCTAGCACAGACCCTTGCGCATAGTAAGTATCCAATAAAAGTCTTTTGTAACACAGAAAATGTATACCCTGGTTAGAAAGCCAATCAATGTAAATTAATGCAACATGGAGGTCCTATTTTATACTTCCTAAATTAGCAATTTAGGGAAAAAATGATAACATGCACCACTGACAATGTTTTGTTGAAATTGGTACACAAATTACTGATAATGTTGAAAACTGGAATGATCATTTTTGGAAAGCAATATGGTAATATGTAACCAAGGGTTATAAAAATGCTCATTCACTTTGACCCAGTAATCCCACTCCAAATGCTGTATCCATATGCATGAAGATTTTCATTGTAACATTATCTATAATAGCCCCAAACGGAAAACCTAAATGTTCAACAATAGGGGAATTATTAAGTAAATTATGGTATAAACTCAACAAACTATTCCGCAGCCATTTAAAATATTTATGAAAACTATGTAACATGGAAAAATGCTTATGGTAAAATGTGAAATAAAAACACAAAGTAAAATTATATGCGCATTACAACTATGTAATAAAAATGTAGGTGTGCTGACAAGGATCAGAAGGGACTAGGCAAAAGGAAATTAATTATTGTGTTAAGGTGGTAGAACAAGAGGTGATTTAATTTTACTTTTTGAACATTTCCTCTAAGACTGTTATAAGGCCGTTTTCACAGTGTAAAAGTTATTTAGCCAAATGATAAATGTTTGTCAGATGAATGCAAGAAGAGGGAGATGAGGGTGAGTAATGCTGGTGATGAGGGTGAGTAATGTTGGAGGTAGGAGAATGCTCTGGATTTAGCCTCATCTCTTCCAGAGTACCTTGGGCTGGATTCCCTGTGGTTTGAATAAATGGTGGGATTCTGGACAGGGCTGAGCCTTGGGGAAGTGGGCCCATGTGAACACAGAATTACCCTGCCTTTTCGGGGCTCCTAAATGATTTGGGGTGCCTTTTGGGAAGGTTAGAGTATTTTCTCAGAGTCTTCCAGAAGCCCTTACTGCCCTACAGTGTACCTATGGGGGCCGGGCCAGGGAGGGATTCAGAGGATGTTCAAAAGGCTGATATGCACATGGTCTTCATGCCAGGGCCTTGCCCACAGAAGACAGGCTGAGCCTGATGAGAAATAAGAAGCCTTTCTCTCCACACCCACCCATCCTTACCACCAAGCTTTGAGAAACTACATCCCATGTGCCTGAGACCATCCTAGTTTCACCTGCTGTCCTGGCATAATTATAAATAGCTCCTTTTAGTTTCCAAAGTGTTGCATTTGGGACATGGTCACATTACCCAAACCAAATTAGAGCAGGAGAAGAGGAGAGGAAAAGTAGCTCCTGTATCTGATGAACTGGGCAGGGTGTATCTTACTCCGGGGGAGCTCAGACCCACAGATGTCAAGAAATGTTTTAGGTGGGTCCTGGTTCACCTATCTCCTCTCCCTATTTCATATCATCCATAAGTTGTTTTTGTCCTAGGAGCCTCTTTGGGGACATCATGCTTTCATTCTCCCCTCCCGGAGCATCCCCTGTCTTTATCTCTCAGCCAACATTAGCACCCTCCTGGGGCTTCCTGCTTCCAGTGACTGCCTCTCTCTCCTCCTGCATTCTTCTAGGCTGAGCTGTCCCTTTCCCCCTCTGGACCTTTTCCTCCTGCTGCGAGAATTTCACTTTTAATCAGGTATTCTTTCTATCTCCTCTGCTGAGCCAGTTGAATTCCTTGCTCTATTCCTGGGGACATTTTTCATCTCCTTTCTCCAACCAATGTTATCTCAGCACTAAACGGGATCATAATTCTGCCCAGTGTCATGGGAATTCTCAGCAATCTATTGCTTCTGACAGTGACAAAGTCCTTCAGGCTCAGATACCTGAGCACACACTCACAGATAGATTTGAGCACTACTTTTCATGTACCCATGCCATACTTCTGCGATACACACACTACATATGTGCCATATGCAAAACTGCAGGCATTCATTCTGCATGTCCGGAAGATGACACATTCCCACATTATATTCTACATATACCTCAAGAACTTAGCATGGAATGCCCACTCTCCCACCAAAGACTAATATTATGCAAATGTCACACATGACACATATCTCATACTTGTTGAGTACATACCTCAGATCACGCATCCATTATACACTCTACTCACACATCACACACACACACACACACACACACACACACACACACACACACACCCCCTCAGCGAAGGCTTTAGGGTTTCTGCAGTTTCAAGATCCTGCTCAGGGAAAAATGCTCAATTCTCGTCACAAAGGCCAGCCACATCCTCCACCAAGCTGCACAAGGACTTCAGCAAGAAATGTTCATTACTGCTAACAAGCATTACATGCCTAATTAATTCCCAGGCTTGGTTGGAGGATCTGACCCGGGGCCTGATTCCATTCAGGAGAAAAGAAATAGAGAGCAAAAAGGGCTCATGTGCTGGGTTAGTAAGATTTAGGGCCCACTTGCAAATGCAAACCATTGGGATGATCAGCCTGATTATGAGAACAGCAGACCTCCTCCAAGGAAGCTGGGTCTCTTTTCTTGCCTTTCTGAAGCATCAGGACCAAATCCTAAAAGTTGGAATGTCTTATGAGCATCTTTTAGTGGGTTCCATGCTCTACCCAAGCAAAGGTCCCTTCACTTCTGCATGGAGAAGAGCCCCTTCTCAGATCCATTCACATCTGATACTCTCTTGTATATGTTCCCATTTTTGCACAGTCAGGACCTTCCATGCCCATGCTGGTTTCTCTCCCTGAGTTATAGCAGAGAATATGCAAGGCTGTTGTCTTGGGAAGGGAGGCCTGGGTGCAGGGTTAGCAAATACAGGATTTTCTGTACACTGCACTCTCCTGCACTGGGACTGGGCTGGGGTTCTTCCTCAACCAAGTGTTCCACCATCAACAGATTAGAGGTGGCGTGCAGGATAAGAACTCTGTGCCATTCCAAGAGAAATACTATCAAGTTTGGCAGTTTACTGGGGGAAGGGGAAATCATGGAAAGGCATTAAGGAAAGAGTGGTGAAAGAGCTGAGCTTTTGGACACATTCTGCTACCCATTAAGCATGTAATCTTGGGCAACTCTTTATCTTCCCTGGGCCTCTGGCTTTTCCTTCCATGTTGCCGTCCCTCAATTTCCAGATGTATAAAATGGGATAATAATATATTTCTCACAGTGTTGTTGTTGTACAGTTTAATTAAACTGATGTGCAGAGTGTACGTAGCAAAGCGCCTGGCTTATTAAGTAGTAGTATGGAGATATTTTATAATTAGTGTATTATTATTTCTCCTGCTGCTGCTGCTACTCCCGTCACTCTGATATTCCTGTTGTGGAGTTTAAACTCCTCAGCATGGCACTGAACACTCTCCACAATGTGGCCTCTCCCTATAGATTCAACCTTTAGCTCCCGAGACAGCTGTTTCCCTTAACTGAAGTACATTGGCTTCTCACGCTCATTCTTACCTCCCAGCCTTTGCTCACGGGGCCCCTGGCAGGTGAGGCCCTTCCTCCTCTAGCTAGCCAAAACCTATACCACCTTCAAAAACAAAGCTCTTGCCCAATGTCCAATATGAACCACCTCCTCTCATCACTCATATTGAGGTCCCTCTCCGTGCATTTCTATTTTTATAAAATATTTTTAAACATAGAAAAGGTAATGCAATAAATACATACCCCACCCCTACCCATTAGCTTGAAAAAAAATAACAGATGCAGCTGAAGTCTTCCAGTTACCCCCAAATGAGATTCACTTTTTTTCCCCAGAAGTAACTGGCCTCCCCAGTGTAATGTTTATCACTATCCAGAATGTTGGAAGGTTTTAGCACATCTCTATCTCCCTATCAATGTAAGTTGTAGTTTTGCATGTTTTTAAGTTTGACACACACGTATGACATCTGTAGTGGACACTCTTATACTCTGTACCACACGCCCGCAGCCCTCCTGCTTTCAGCACGGCTGTGGGGTCCATGTGAGGGCACTCTGCCAACCTCACCACAGCAGCCCCATGGGCTCTGTTTTTCTGCCTCAGGGCTTTCTTCCCTGGGCTGGAAGTCTGCTCAGCCTGTACAAACACAACCAGAAGGGCAAGGAGCTAGCAGCCTGGGGACAACACCAACCGGTGGGAAACAGAGTCGGTGGACAAAGCCCCAGTTCCCTGGTCAGAGGCCATTTCCCATGTGCATGCTACCTGGTTCCCCAGAGGACCCACAGCTGCCCCCGCAGAGACCTGCTCAGTCCTCCTGACTGGCTTTCCCTCCCCCTCTCCTCTCCTCCTGCTCCCTCCGGGCATAGCTCCTGAAGCGACTCCCAGCACATCAGCTCTGCTCTTGGAAAACTCAAGCTAAGGCAGACAGTCAGCCCTCCATATCTGCATGTTTTGCATCTGTAGATTCAACCAATCATGAATTGAAGATATTAAAAAGATTAAAAAATCTCAGAAAGTTTCAAAAAGCCAAACTTGAATTCACCACAAGCCCAGCACTACACTAGATCTGTGCAAATGAAGTGATATGTAGGCATACCTGGCTACAACCTATATGCAAATATAGGTTATATTCAAATACTACAGCATTTACATTAGGGAGTTGAGCATCCAGATTTGGGTATCCATGGTGCATCCTGGAAACAATCCCCAGCAAATACTGAGGGATGACTATATTGCCTTGCTTTCGACATCACTTTGGAGAATTATTCATGTTGTTACATACAGCTCTATTTCATTCATTTTCCCGGCCACACAGTATTCCACAGAATGAACAGATCTGAACATATACCCGCTCTCCAGCTGACAGACACTTATGTGGCCTACACTGTTTCTCTGTGTCGAATAGTGCTGTAGTGAGGCTCCCTACCCATATTTTCTGACAGTCTTTGTGGTTTCTACCAGGCTTTATGACACCCAGTCAAATTCCTCCTCACTGCCATTAAACTCTTTGCAGTCCACGTCTTCCTACCTAAAGGCAAGCCCTAGAAGGCCAAGGACAGAGGGAGGGAGAAAAGGAAACTGATTCATGAAAAAAACTCAGGGGAGAGATGGTGAACTTCAACACAAGCTAGATACAGCTTCATACCCATATCTTCTAGTCTCAAATGGTCATTCATTCATTCACATATAAGTATTTCAGTGCCAGGAACATTCAATTATATAACAGGCTTCCATCAACCTTCCCTTCACCATTCTGATTCCTCTCTTACTTTTCATCCTTCTTTCTTCCTCTTCTCTCTTTTTCTTCCTTCTTTCCTTCTTTTCTTCCCTCCTTCATTCTTTCTTTCCTTCCTTCTTTCCTTCCTTTCTTTCCTGCCTCCCAGGGGTCTTCCCAGGCCTCAGGGACTTCCTGCAGAAATTCAGAGGCAATAGCTATCTGGGCCCTTTCCCTGGCCAGCATAGGGGGGCCTACCAGCCTAACCAGCAATAACTTGAGCTATTTCTTAGAACAACACACTGGTAATGATGGTTTATGGCCTGTTAACCTGTGTGCAGATGGCTTGGAAGCAGCAGTTCCAAGTTCTTGGTACTGGTCAGGCCTGGGTGATGCTGAGCAGGTGAGTGAGAGTCCCAGGAATATCCAGACCTCCAATCAAAACCCACGTGCTCTGAGAAGGCTTTCCAAACACTCCCAGTCACCAAATCCTGTATCATTTAGCATTTCTATCTTATACTTGCTATGAGTCAATGACTCGAGCATTTATTGACTACCTACTATAGTCAGAGAATGAATTAACTCATAGTCTGCCAAAATGAGCCTGCCAGTTTTCATATCTAAACTAAGCTCTGTTGCCTTCTTGGTGGCTGGCTTTAGGCAGGTGGCTTAACCTCTCCATACCTGTTTCCTCAGGAAAAGAACAGTCCCCACCTCATAGAAGTGTGAGGACAAAACGAGTTCTCCTGTATAAGTACCTAGAACAGTGCCTGACACATAGTTAGTGTTCCCTGAGGGCTAGCTATGATAGCTTGGAATTCTCCCACCTCATGATGGGGTAGAGAAAAGAGGGAGGGGGAGGCTCTCACGCCCAGGAAAGAGATCTGCCATGAGAACAGTAGATAAATGCCCAGTTCCCTGCATGTCCCTCCAATCATCCTGGGAGCCCTCTGAAGGCACGGACTGAATTTCCCCCATGAGTTTGGACTTTCCCTGAGGTGAGAAAAATCAAGTTAACCTCCCTCAGCAGATAGAGCGTCTCCAGAGATAGGAACAAGGTCCTTGCTAGTCTGGCTGCTGACTCTGGTGTCTGGCCTAGGGCTCCCTCCCTGGGGCCAGTTCTTCTCAGGGGGTGCAGCTGGGGACATTGACAGGAGGCACCCTCAACCTGACACCCCTGTGGCCACACCAGACCTGCAGCTTTAAGCGATTAACAGGAAAGTGAAAAACAACTGGTTGCAACATTCAAAAAATTCTTTTTTATTATCACCTAATGGCAGCACTTACCAAAGCAGTTTTATATGTAATAAAACTTTTTTATTACCCCAGTCTTGGCTTGGAAAGGCAGAAAAGGAGACAAGCCCAGAAACAGGGAGAGAAAGAAAGGAGTAATTAAGAAGATTAATAATGGAAACTTCCTAAGAGGGTCAGGGAGGATAAATTGAGGCACACACCTGGTTTCTCTTCAAAGCTGGGATGGCAGGGTGAAGCGGAACATCAGAGTCCAAGTTCAGGGGTGTGTTTACACTCTGGTGTGGAGCAAAGAAGGGCCCAGGGGGAAGCTGGATTCTCCTGGTTTTGCTCTTTGGTCATGGGCATGTCACTTCCCTATCTGTGTGGCCTCAGTTTTCTCCTCCGTAAAATGGGGGATGTTTAAGGAAATGATCCCCCCAAAGACCCTTTTCTGGCAAGGGCTTTTTATCTTTGTGTTTAAATTCATTTTCACTCTTTCCTTTTTTTTCACAATGGGGACAAGATTATAATTTTGTTAGGCACTTTAATCAAGCCATTTCAAGCACATCCTATCAGAACACGAGTGATGTGCCAGGAAGACATTACTATCTCCATTTTACAGATGGGAAAACTGAGGCTCAGATGAGCTAGGTCACCACCGCCAAGATCACTAATCGAGTCACCTGGGTCTCACTGGCACCTGTGCTGGGCAGCTCTGGGATCCAAAGCAGGAGGGAAAAAATAGAATGGGAGCAGCATGGAAGGTTATTTTAACCCTTCAGCACTTCTGGGGCTTAGCCACTCATTCATGTCCATACATCTGCTGTTGCAGTCAGTGAAGGACAATGGATTTTGAAGTGTGGTCCCCAGGCAGCGGCACCAGCATGGGTCTCTCTCCTGTGGGCTCGCTGGAAATGAGAAGTCTTGGGCCCCACATCAGACCAGCTGAATCAGAAGTAAATGATAAATGGGTCCATTTTATACAAGGTAATGAGGTAGTTACCTGTGTTATGTAATTTTAGGAATGCCAGGATCCATTTATTACTTCACTGAAAACATTCCCTTGAACAGATGTGAGGAGAGGCAGAAGAAGGAGAAAGGCTTTCATTCTACAGTGAGGAGGCCAGCAGGATAAATGTCCCAGGAGTGGGACTACAGTGATACACCTGCTCCAAGAGGCAAACTATGAACCAAGGGTGAAATCTGACCCACCACCTCTTCAGTAAAGTTTATTTAACTACAGCCATGCCATTCATTTGTATATTGTCTGTGACTGTTTTTGCTTTATAATGGCAGGGTTAAGTGGTTGTGACAGAAATCTGTGTGGCTCACAGCTTTTTTACTATCTGGCCCTTGATAGAAAAGTTTGTCAGTCCTTATATTAATTCATTTAAGCTTCTAACCACCTCATGAGTTAAGTACTCATATTATCACCAACAGATGAAAAAAACTGAAACACAGAGGAATTAACTTGCCCAGGGTTACACAGCAGGGAAGTAGCAGAACTCAGATTCAGACAGGGTGAGTAGGGACCTGAGTCCATGCTCTTAAAAATAAAATCATCCTGCCTCTCTTCTCCTTAAAGCAGGGATCCATTTACAAGGTCCCGAACCTCAAGGACAAAAGGCTCTCAGAGGCAACAGCTTATAGCCAAACAGAAGGTGGTCCTTGATCATGCAAGAAAGAGAATGCACAGATATCATTACCCAGGGGGCTGGCAGGGCTGAAATTGGAAATGATGCCAAGGAAGGTTCGGATAAACTTCTGGGGAACAGACTTGTTTCTAGGGGAGCTCAGAGCACTGGGAATATAACAAAGTCACCACAAATAAGGTGGCTTAAAACAACAGAAATGTATTCTATCACAGTTTGGAGGCCAGACGTTTGAAATCAAGCTGCTGGCAGGGCTATGTTCTCCATGAAACCCTCAGAGGAATCCTTCCTTGCTTTTTCCTGGCTTCTGGTTACTGGTAGTCTTTAACGTTCCTTGCCTTACAGTAGCAGCATTTCAGTCTCTGCCTTCTTCATCACGTGGCATTCTCCCTGTGTCTCTGTCTTAGCATGCCCATCTTCTTATAAGGACACTAGCCATGTTGGATTCGGGGCTCCACCTGCTCCAGTAGGACCGCAACCTAATTTAAGTAATTACATCTGCAATGACCCTACTTCCAAGTAAGGTCACATTCTGAAGTGCTGGGGGTTAGCACTTCAATATATCTTTGATGGGGACACAATTCAGCCCATAAAAAGAAATGTCTCAAAACTCCAAGGGACTGTCCTAACTATTCTCTGAGCTAAGAAACCAGCCAGAGATAGAGAGGGAACAGAGGCCTTTAGGCCACCAGGGTGGGGTGAGTTCGTGGATATTTCCATTGCAAATATCCTCTCCTAGAACTATACTTGTCACCACAGATTGAGAGCTACTTGAGGCTGGGTCTGAGTCTTATTCCTTCTGTCTCCACACAGTAGGTATTCAATAGCAGCTGGCAACCCAATAATTAAACTGCCCCTAAAAGTGTTTGTTGGAAAAGTTGCTAGGCCACAGGGCTCTGTGGCTCTTATTAGGCTGAAATCAAATGCAAATAAACTGGGCATTGCCAGGCCAGCTGGGAGGCTGGGGCATCCTGGGGTAAAAGGGCCCTGAACTGGCCCCATCTGCTGTCCTGGCAGGATTTCTGAGGGATGTCTGGGCAGAAGACACAGTGATACCAGATGACATGCAGCCTAGAGGCCCTCTGCCCGCATATTTGCACAGCTAATGTAATTATGCCCATCGGATGTTGACACAGAAGGAGCCATATTTGAGAAGACCTTATCAGCCACCCAAAGAGTCTCAGATTATTGCAACAGAAAAGTTCTCATGTACTTGCAGTCTAAGGAGCATTCCACCCAGAAGTGTTAGCTGCAGGGCTGGCCCTGCTGAGAAACAGAATTCTTTAGGAACTGATTTAGAAGCAGTAAGATATACAAGGCAGCTACTAATGGCTCCACGCAGGACTCAGTCACTCATTCACTCAACAAACACATCCCGAGCAGCTTCTAGTCAAATAAACACTGGGGATTTAAGAATGAAAAAGACCTCAATACCAGCCCCAGAGGGGGAAAGAGTCCAATAAATAGGTAACTGTATGATGAAATAGTTACATATAAATCAGTATGATACTGGAAAGTAGATGAGGATGTAAGATAAAATAAGACTGGCCAGCAGTTGATACTTATTGAAGCTGGGGGATGATTACATGGAAATCATTATATTATTCTACTTTTGTATATATTAGGAAATAAAAATTAAAAATAAAAGATGCAAGGAGTGTTGGTGCAGTGGGGGTAGGATGGAGGAACGAGCATTAGAATACTTCTCAGAGGCTGCAGTGATCTGGGTAAAATTTCAGAAAGGAGAGAAAACTTCTACCCCTGGGGAGCTTATACAAAGCAAACAGACCTCTGTTAAAGCAAGTTGATGTAGAAGAAAGATGGTTTTCAGCATCACCCAGATATGAGTTCAAATCCCACCCATAAATTCGGGAATATAATACTTACTTTACAGAGTAGTTATCAGTAAGAAAGGTAATCAACAAGAAGGGGCCTTGCCCACAATAGGCACTGAATCAGTGATCATTTCATCCATCTCTCTATTATATGCATCCATTAATGCGTCCATCTATCATCCATCTTTCCATCCATCCACCCAACCATACATCATCCATCCATCTCCATCCATCTATCATCCATATCTATCCATCTGCCCATCCACCCATACAGCATCTATCTACCCACTCATCCATCTGTCATTCATCTATCTGTCCATCTGTCCAGCATGCATCCACACATCCATCATCACACTGTTCCCTCCGTGCTTCATTCTACACTGTGACATTCTTCAAGTACACATCTTCATATCCCTGATGCCACACACAAGGCTCGTGTTCCAGAAAGTGCCCCATGACTCTCTTTTTAAGAGTAAGTGGGTGATGGAAAGTTCTTTTATGTCTACATTAGGGGGCCACTTGTTTTTAGAAATTAAACTGGATGAAGAGGGGTAGTGCAGTAACTGAAAGGCTTGTGTCCACAGAATGCGAAACTAGAGTCAAAGTCTTAACAGCAGTGTCCTGCAAAGGGTATAGGCTGAATTATGAAGTCCAAATAGTGCAAGATGAAAAAATGTACTAGTCAGCATAGCTTGGGTCATGCTGCTATAACAAACAACTCTCAAATCTTAGAGGATTAACATACCAATGATTTATATTTTGCTCATACAAAGTCTGTTATGGGTCCAGGCAGCTTTCCAGCACAGTTGGCCTTCATGCCATCAGCAATCTAAGCAGCTTCAATTTTGTGGCTCTATCGTCTCAACAAGAAGCTTCCATGTCTGCCACAGCATGGGAGAGCACCTCCCCGTCCTCCAATACCTTCTCCCTCTCCCACCCATGCCTGGAGTCCTGTGGCTGCAGAACCTGGCAGGGCTTTTGTATAAGTTCCTGCACCACAGGGCTCTAGGAATGACAGGAGAGAGTGGAGGGGTGGAGAGCCTTCTGCTGCCTGCTTGTTACTCAAGCCACTGTCCAAGGTACCTTCCTATTCTATAATCTGAACCTCTGTCTGCATAAGCGTCCTCTGATTCAGAACCCCTTGGCTTGTCATCTCAGTTTGACCATTTGTAGAAGAGATATCAATGGCCACCCAATATCCATGTGCTCTGTCACGCTCATCAGCCCCTGGTAATGAGGAAGGGCCATGAGTCTAGTTCTGGCTAATAGGCTGTGAGGGGAATGACATGTATTACCTCTGAAGCATAGAAGGGTACATATGATTCTAGCAGCTTCTGGCTTCCTCGGTCTCTAAGAACAGCAGTGCTTCATGTTGGGCACAGCGCTTTACAATTTGCATAGCACTTTCCCCACCGTGATCTAATTTGAACCTTATCACAACCCTGGGCAAGAATTATATCCTCATTTTGCAACTGTGGCCACTGAAGGTCAGAGAGGTAACCTGCTCCAGGTCACACAGCATCTAAGTGGCCAGGAGCTGTCTCTCCACTCTCTTTCTTGCCTTATTTTGGTCTTTCCCTTCCCTTCAACTCGTCTCCTTTCTTCCACCCCTAGATATACACCCACTATCCCAAATAACCAATATTACAGACTACCTTTGGACGTTACTAATCTCACAGAGGGCAGGTCCTACTCAGGTTCAGAAAGCCCCTACTTGTAGAGAGTGGGCCTCAGCCTGCAGTGTGTGGGTCTCCCAGTGGGTTTAGCGGTCAGGCTTTCTGGAGAGGTCCACTGAAGCAGATCTGGGCAAACAGCAGGCCCCTTAGGTTGGGCATTATTATGCATCCTGCAGATTATCTGCAGCTGCGGTGAGCAGAGGGCTTCCACTCTTGGCTAAAGCTTCTGACACAGGCTTCAGTTTGAGTATTAGGGGTCGTGGGGCTTCCTTGTTTGCTTTGCTCTTAAGGGATTTGTTCATTTGTAGTGCACACCATGCCTACTTCTAAAGAGAATTGCTAATGGACAGCCCATCACCCCCACCAACTGCCCAGGCTGGCTTTGCCAACACATGCCTTAGGCATTTGCTCGCCTCAATATCTTTGGCCAGGATGTTCCCTCTACCTCTGCCTGGTCGACTGCCTGAAGCTCACCTAGTGCAATCAGCCAGTTAACTTCACACCCCACTCCCCACTGTCACCTATCAGGAATAAGAAAAACAAGGCAGGGCAGGGCTTCTTCCCTAGGTTCCCTCTGCAGGTGATGTGACATCATCAGTGAATGCACTAAATCAATAACTATAGATTTCAGAGAATCACATGAAATTCCTTTGAGTTTCAGTTCAGCAGATTCCAAAATGCTGGGTCCATAGGGAGCCACACAGGGTATTATACTGACCCTGTGCCCTTCAAGAAAGGGACCTGGGAGGCAAAAATTCTACCCATAGAGGAAGGATTCAGTTAGGTCCTCTCTAAATGCCTGCTGTTTAGAACAGGTATTTAAACAGTTGTGTAGTTGTTTGCAAAATGGCAAAAAGAAAAGAATTTATTTTTTCAACAGACAGAACTGGGTTTGAATCCCAGCTTTGCACTTTACTAGCTGTGTGGCCTTGAGTCTGTTACTATACATCTCTGAACCTCTGTTTCTTCCACCATTTGCTAGCCAGGCAAATTAGTTATCTTCCCTGAGCCTTGGTTTCCTCATCTGCAAAATGAAACTGATTCTACCTTCCTTATGGGCTTATTTTAAGGATCAAATGAAATCTGAGCACACACACACAGAGCTGGGGCATAATAATAATAAACACTAGCTCCCTGTCCTTTTTATACCTAATAATGGCCTACTTCACTCCACAGAGAAGATATCCAGTATCTAGAATAGACAACTTCTTCAGTTTCTTCCATGTGTTCTTCATTTCGGATCCTGTTTTCTCTGGCCCACAACCTCTATTCAAACCATCTCTTCACTTCACTTCGCAAGTGAAGCTGTTTGAAAGATGAGAAGAAGCTGATAGCAAGTGGGAAACCCATCAAATCTGGAAGAAACTGGGCAAAACAGGTCTCACAAGATGCCCACCAGGCCTCCTGCCCTGCAGGGTATCCTCTGGGACTGAGGCTGAGATGGCTCCTGGGCCTACATGTCTTCCAGTGGGGCAGTAGTATGGCCCAGAGTGGAAGGTGCCATGCTGGGACCAGGGCAGGTTGATTAGAGCCTGAGGGCATAGTCAGTAATCTCCACAGGAGTGTTTGTTTTCCTACCCACCCAGGGAGCAGCCTCAGAGAAGTGGGTTGCAGTGGGCCCAAGAGGGAGCTTCATGGCTCTAAGCACAGTGTCACTAAGGGGGTCCTGGAAGGTGCCCTTCTCTAGGAGGTTCAAAGAAAAAGAGACAGCCAGTGTGGATTGTGACAAGGGAGAGATGGCTTCTCTCTGCATTCCATGGCTCAGTTTAGCAGCCATGTAAGTGTGGGCAAGTCAGTTTCTGAACTAGCACCACACCTCCCCACCCCTTAACACCTGCCTCCCAGTTGACTGTGACAATCAAAGGAGATGATGCTTACAAATATTTGTGGGCTGGATCACTGAAACCCAGTGCCTGGCCTATGAAGGCTAACTGACCAACACTCCTACTCATCCTGTCACCCTGGTGGGCAGCAAACAGGGAGGGAAAGGCCTGGTCATTCTAGCACCCAGATGGGCAAGTGAGACCACAGGAGACAACTCATCCCAAAGTAATATTGTAAGTTCTAGGTGACATCCAAACTAACAGACAAAATCTTAATTGCTATCACTTATGGAATCTTTCTGGGACTTGGTGATGAGCACTCTGCATGCCTTACTCTCTTTGGACCTCAAAACAACTCTATGAAGAACATGTTCTCACCATCTCCATCTTACAGTTAGGGAAACCAAGGCACTCTGATGATCCTCAGCCCAGTTCTCTCTCCTTTCAGAAGATACCGCAAGGGGTTCTTCTTGTAACAGGAAAGAAGAGCTGCAGAAGAGAGCTGAGGTCTAGGAGTGGCGGGGAGCATTTCTGGGGAAAGCAGCCATGGTGTCTAAACTGCATGCCCTACCCACAGGCTCACACCACAAAACCAGGGGCATAGCCAGAGTCACCCCTGCCTTTGGAAGAGGTAAACGCCAACTTCTGGACTGGCTGCAAACCATACCAGGATCCACTTATTATGAGGAAGGTGGGAATTTATTCCCTATTTATCTTTCTCATCACAGGAAACCTACACTCTATGTTCCAACCCTGGGTTTTAAATTGTGTTGTTCCTGGGCCCTTGGGCCAGGAAACAGGTCGGGGTGGGGGGAGAGGTGACAAAGGAAAGGGTTTGGTGTGTTCATAGTTCTAATTTACCGATGGCAATTAGCTTCCTGAGATGGCTAACCTTTTAACCTTCTGCCTGCCTTCACTGGGGGAACTATTGACATTTATAATCTGTAAGCCAAGTGCTATAGTGAGGGAGGCAATGTTTTTTTAATGGGGATTCAGAGCCTGTGGATGTGTTCCCCCACCCTGTGTCATTTGCATACTTTACAGGGTATAGGTCAACCTGCATTTTAACAGGTTTGTTGTCTTTCTGGAAAAGTGAGTGAGGGTGACTGTGGGAATTATTATGCGTGAGGTTTCCAGATGCAGCTGTTTTTGCATCCTTACATCCTCTCTCTGCTCAGGTCCCTGCCAGGAAGAGTAGGTGGAGAGAATGGCTCAGGTCTGGGGTGGCCCCAGAGGCTTCACTCTCTCACAATCTAAGGAATTAAAAGATTGGCTTCCTTTCACCTGCCTGCCTTCTGGCCGAGAACTCATCCTCCTCCCTGTACAGATGGTGCCTTCCAGGGGTTACTATATCCAGCCTCCTGCCTCTGGACAGTGTGATTGACTTCCTCAAGCCCAGTCAGGGACCTCTCTGATTCTTTAGTCTGTCTGTCCACCCGTCCATTTATTCATTTAAGCAACTAACATTTACCAAGGGTTTATTATGTGCTGGGCACTATTCTAGGCACTATTCTAGGCACTGGGGACACTGTAGAGACTAGGACAGACCAAGTCCTTGTCCTTATGGAGAATGCATCTGTGTGGAGAAGACAGAGAATATGAAAAATAAATAAGTATAATCTGTGGAATATCAGATGTGCATTGTGTTTGGGAGAACAATACAGCAGGGAAGGAGGAAGGGGAGTGCTCATGTGGGAGACATGCATATTTAATATGGCTGTCAGTAAAAGCCTCACCAACTTGTTTGAGCAAAAATCTGAAGAAGTGAGCAGTAAGCCATGTGGAGGCAAGGAGAACAGTCAGTGCAAAGGCACTGAGGTTCCCCCTGCCCCCCCCCCAAAAAAGACCTGCCATATGCAGGGGACAGCAAGGAGGCCAGCGTGGCTGGAGATGAGTGAGCAGGAGGGGAGAAATAGGCAAGGATCAAGGATCATGCAGGGCCCTACATGCCTCCAGTGGGGCTTTGGCTCTTACGCTGAGTGCCTTGGGAGCCACCAGAGGAACAGAATGACCTGACCAGTGTTTGGAAAGGCCCACTCTGGCAGCTGTGTAGAGAGCAGATTTTAGGAGGTCGGAGAGAGGATGGAGAAGAGTTAGGAGAATATGGCAGGATTCTAGGTGAGAGGTCATTACAGGTGCCCAGAGGAAGGGAGTTCACAAATTCTCCCCAGTCAGGGGCTCATGCTGACCATCAGGAAGTGCTGGGGCTCAGCTGTGATTTCCAGGCCATTTCAGTGCCAGCGCTGCCCTCTGGGGGCTTAAAGACTGTTTTGTTGTGAGAAGATGCCTGTGTTAAAAGATAACATGCCTTACCCAGCAGCATTTGCTGAGGGCTATCCCCAGGGGAATCAGCGAGGGCTCAGGCAGACAGAGTGCTGAAGGATAATAACGATAAATCCTATGCCTCCCAGCATTTAACAGTCACTAAGTACTTCCACCTGCACCATCTCTTGTGCTCACAAGAACCCTACAAGTTTGGTCCTATTATTTTATTATTGATTGCTCCTACTTTGCAGATGAAGAAACTGAGGCCTCAGTAGGAAGAGCAGAGAGTGAGGACTAGGAGGAGAGGCTGAGAGGTGAGTCTGGAGTGGGCAGGAGCCAGACTCTGGAGGGTCCTGAGTCTCACAGCCTTCCATCCTCCATGCCAGATGAGCCCCTTCTCCCAAAGAAGCTGAGATGGGAAGAAAGGAAAAAGGAAGTTTTCCTCCTTGCTATGGACCTCTGGACTTTTGAGAGGAGACTCTGAGATGTGACCTACCTGAGGCCTGCAGGTCCAAGTTCCCCTTTCCCAGAGGTCCTGGCTCAACTCCATCCAGGAGAAAAAGGCACAGAAGACAAAAGTTGCTCATGCCTAGCCAGCCCTCCCTCAAAGGGTTCTTCATGCCTGGTCCAGCAGATGAGAGTTTTGCCTGCCTTCCTCAGGTTTGCCCTGTCCCAAAGCTGTTGAAACAATGCCCTAAGGGCAGCTATTCAGTCCTTAAAGGCTGGCGCCTCTAAGACATGGCCCTGTAGCTCTCCTGGCTGACCAGGGCTTAGAATTCAGAGGGAGGGAGGAAGTGACTGGGAAGGGATCACTGGTCATTTCGGGCCAACCTGTGGCACCCTCTGGCATCTGCTTGCTCAGTCATGCTCTTGGACTCCAGGGAAAGCAAGGGAACTTCCTCAAAAACTTGAGCCTATATTTGTAACAGATTTATAAGAACTGTGTGGACATGTTTGCTTTTTTTTAGCCCCTCATAAGTGATGCCATTATGGCAGCCATAATTCTTATTTACTCCATCAGCAGGCTGCTGGCAACAGCACAAAAATAGATTTAGAGAATTTATCTCATATATGCATCATGAGGAGGCAACAAAGGCACACAGGTGAGATTTATCTGGGTGGGGGTGGGGAGCCAAGCATTCATCATCCCCACTTTTGCATTAACACTGCTCCTCAAAGAGGGCCATTATCCTTCTTAATCAGAGCAAAGTAATTATTTAAACTTCATCCCAGCAACAGGCTCATCTCTCCTCATTGCTCTCCAGTTGGGGTCATATTGAGGGGTTTGGGAACATGTAGTTTGCTTAAAGGACAGCAGAAACCATGGTCAATTATGACAGTGAAATGATGCACAGCCCAGTGGTTCTTGTTACTTTTTTAAAAGGGAAGGTGTGAACCAAAGTCAAGATGCTTCACAGAGGAAATGCTTAGGTGTTTGGGAAGAGATGTGTTTTGTGCTTTGAAAGAGCCCTTCAAAGTACAAACAAGTTGCCATCTCCAAACACACCACTCTCCTTCCTGGTCCACATGGCTTTGCTATCACTCATACTCAAAATGCCTCATCCCCCAACTCTGTCTATCCCAAGCCTACCCATTCTTCAAAGCCCAGCGCAAATCATGCCACCTTCTTGACACTTTACCTGACTGCTAGCAGAGAGAGGTAAGAGAAGAGCGGATGAGGGGCCAAGTCCTGACTTCACATTAACCAGGCTTCGCCTCACTGACACTTGATTTCTTCGTCTTTAAAGTGGATGGCTGCACTAGAGGGCTTCTGGAGCCTTTCCAGCTCTGACGTTCACTGAATGTCCCAGTCCTCACCAGCTTTCCCACCTGTGAACTGCTAATGCACTTTAGAGGGTCCTCATCTCTGACTACACATTGGAATCTTTAGGGAGCTTTAAAAACAAAGTTCAGCCCCATCCCTGACCAAATAAATTAGAATCTGGGGTGAGGCTGGGGCATCAGTGTTTTTTAATGCCCACATAATTCTAATTTCCAGCCAGAGTGGGGAGAATTCACTGGGATTTGGATAATCCAACTTGTAATTGTAACAAATGCTAAATGAATGAGGGGATGTATAGGTAGACAGGTGGATGGGTGGGTGGATGGGTAGACAGGTAGACAATGCATGTGAGTAGATGAATGAATAAATGGTTGGATTGGCAGATAGATGGGTGAATGGATGGGTAGATGGGTACATGGATGGTGGGTCGATAGGTAAATGGGTGGAAGGATGGTAGCTTTATAAGTGAATTAGATGTGTGATAAATGGATACTTCCTTGCAATTGTTTGCTACTTTCATTGGGTTGACCTGTCTTTTCATGAAGACTCTGAGCTTCCTTAGGGCAAGGATTTTTCACATTTATGTTTCCCCACAGGACCTTCAGCACAGAGCCAGACAGAATACGCATTCAAAGGAGTCCTAACATCCTTGCATGTTAAAAATAGTAGACTAGGAGAAGACGGGGGTTTTAAAATTACATCCTTATTGATTGTGACTTTAATCAAGTCAACCTGCCTTAGGTTTCCCATGGTGTTAGTAACAATAACAACAATAGTAATAACAACCCCTTAACCTCTGCCAAGGTCAAGTGGCTTAGATAAATTTTAAAGTATCGTATATATACATGGGGAATGTTATTAATATTATCATTATCCCGTTTATTTAGTTCTTCGACTCAACAGCAGTGTTCCCAACCTCCCTTGCACTGCTGGTAGTCAGTGGTCATCCTGCCTTTGGTGGCATTTTATCTGCTACCTTCAGGGTCAAGGCCCCACTAATGGAGATATGGGCCAAGACATCCTGGGAGCCCTTACAACCTAACACTGACCTCTCTCCATTCCCATCTAGGGGGGCAGGACTCAGCTACCCTGGCATCCCCACTCTCCATCTGAGGCCTTTGCCTTTCTCTCACCAGTTTTCCCCCTGGCCAGAGTCCATTTCCCCCAGGTCCTCAGCTCCCAGCTCTGCTCAGTTTCCAGCAGACTTCCTGAGAGTGCTGCTGGTCTGGCCCTGTCTCCAACGAGCCTGCCTGATAGGCTAATCCAGCAGCTCTGAAGTAGTTCCTGTCCACCAGACCAGTCTATCCTGCACTGCAAAGCTGATCAAGTCCCTTCCCAGTTTAAATTTCTCTGTGGGTTCCTTTGTGAGGGCCCCTTACAGCCTGATCCTAACAGGCTGCTCCAGTTCCAGCCCCAAACCCTAACCTTCACCAAGCCTATGCTTGTTCCACATGGATTTTTCCATTCCCAGATGTGCAGGGCCCTTTTCCAACTCCAGGCCTTTGCATATGCTGTTCCCCTTCCAGGAATGTCCCTCCCCACTCCAGCCTCTTCACTTGACAAACTTCATATCAGTCTTTAAAAGTCACACTAGGGCCATCTAGTTAAGTGGAAAATGCATGGAGGGAAGAAAGAAGTGAGGAAGGGAGGGAGGGAGGAAGAAAAGGAGGGAGGAAGGGAGGGAGGAAGGGAGGCATGGAGAGGACAAAAGGTGAGATAGAAAAGGAAAGAAGAGACTAGTCTAGAAAGTGTGTATTTATATCTTGAGATTATAAAAGAGGCTATTCTCTAGAAGCAGGCAATAAAAGCAGGTGATCTTACTTGTGTAGAAACAGAATCTGGATAAGTGATGGGTATAGCCATAGAATCTGGGTAACTAACCCTCCTGTATTGAACTGCAGAAGAAAGAGTAAATGTCACCAACCATCTTGATAAAATACACCCAAAATCCCAACATGAATGGCCCATTGCCCCTAGACAAGGCTCAAAATGTGCCAATTTTCCTTTGATGGGTTGCGGATCCCTTAATCTTCAGATTATTTCATGAAACGTGATGATATTCTTTCAGCTCATTGATTCAACAAAACTATCGAGATTCATAGGCCAAGGATAAAGCTCATATAAAGTTCATATTCTTTAGCTAATGCAGCTTTCAATTATACTCACCCATTTTAAACTGTAATAGATGTAATGTTAATCAAACATTTAATTTGCAAGTGTTTTTCTTCGTAAATGTCATGTACAAGGAGATGTTCAGACGTGATCCACAACATAATTGCACAAGGGTGCCTCATTCGGTAGCATGTATTTGCACTGGTGCATGGGAATAGGGAGAAAAGCTGCAGCCTCCTCAATTCCGATGCTCTGTGAATTTCTGGTCTCATTTCAGAGTATAGAGCATTTGGAAAATAAACCAGTGCTACTTATAATGTTTGATAACATTCAGTCTCAACTCAATTTTCACAGTAAATATTTCACCCTTAAAGCAAGCTCTGGGATTCATGGGCCAAGTAAATATAAGGGACCGATTTGTTGTTCAATTACTAGTTATTAAATCACCATGGTGGGAGGCCTCACATGGTCACACTGCTTAGGTTTTAAATACAGAACAGCTTCATTATGATTTGGGAGGCTCTGAGTAGGAGTTCTATCTCTTTTCTAGAAAAAAAGGGGCCCAAACTCCAGAGGCAGGAGAATGAAGTTTTGACCACTAGTTCTGACCACTAGAAGGTATTATCAGTTGCAAGGGTGTGTGATTGCATGACACAGGGTCAAAGGCTTCTGGAAAGCATGGAGGCAGATGGCTCTGATAGGGTGATCCAGGCCCTTCATACTCGAAATGTGGTCCCAGACCAGCAGCACTGGCCTCCCACATGAGCTTGTCAGAAATGCAGAATTTCAGGTCCCAAATTCCACCCCAGTCCCACTGAATGAATTGGAACCTGCATTTTTAACAAGATCCCCAGGGAATTCATGTACACATTACAATGTGAGAAACAGTGGTCTAGTTAATGCTCCACTGAACCCTCCTAATCCGTAGAAGTCTGACCATTTTAGTTTTGCTGTTCTGGATCTGAGGAGAAGAAGGAAGAACTTTGGACTGGGTAGGGTGGGCAATGGGAAAAGGGAGCCTCATTTTTTCCACTTGTAAATGGGAGATCAAAATACCTGTCTCACTCAGGGTTGTTGTGAGGGTTATAAACAATGTGATCTAGTGTTCAGTCCTGTGCCTGACATACAGTAGGTGCTCAGTAGGTATTAGTTCCTGCCCACATGAACCCCACAAACCCAGGTAGACAGCCATACAGGCAAGGACCTTAACCTGCTCTGATATTGAGCAGTAAGCCTCCAACTCCTAATTCAGATGAAGAAGCCTTCCTCTCCTGAGAAGAAATGAAGTAAAAGCCAGAGAATTGGGACTCCTCAATGGTATGAGGCTGTGGGTACCAATGACATAGAAAGAAAGGCTCCACAAAGAGATATTACTTATCAATAAGGGCATAGAGCAAAGAGTAAATCTATCAAGACTTAAGAGGCTGGGGCTCCACACCTGACTCAGCCAGAAACTTCCTGGGTAACCTCCATTTCCACACTTGTGCCACAGAGAGGGTAAAATGCATCACCTCCAAGGTCCCTTCTAACCCTATCATCCTCTGATTCTGCTCAGAGATGCAGGGAACAGCTCTTGCCATGCTGCGTGCAGACTTTGCTCACTGGGAAAATTAATTCAGTCTTCAATGTTGCAGTCTATAAATTACTGGCCAATCTGTTTCAGAAATATTAAGGGAACATTTATAAATTGCATCCTCCATTCAATGCTGCAGAGTAAAGATCCTGGGGCCTTCAGATGTTTATCTTACTTAAAGCCCTAGCTAGAATCAATCTCCCCCAGTCTTCACAGGCGAGATCATCATTTAAGGGGGTTGGGGACCATATGTCAGGCTGACTTTCCCCTCCCTTTCCCTCACTCCCTGCTTTTAAGAATTCACTTCCCCAAATTCAAACTGGAGACTTTGAATACAGCAAAGTGAGGGTGGGGAGGAGGGGAGGTTGAGGGTAGAGAAGGCACAGTCTCCTGATCAGCTCTCACAGGGCGGAGGGTAGCCGTGCTGTCTTGAGGGCCCTGAGAAGAGGCTGGGAAGTTAAGCTATCTTCTACAGTAATTGATTTTGACAGCATAACAAGTTAATTCGTCTCTGTTTTGCAACTTATTTGAGAATTCATGGGTAAGCAGAGTCCCACAGGACAGCTTGTAATCACTTGTACACTCAAATTAGGTCTCCAAGTTAAATACTGTTGATATCAGGTAGAGCTGGGCTCCTACCAGTGACTACAAATGTGCTGCTTCACCTTCTCTATTACATCAAGGACATGCTCTGGCTAGAGTGATGTAAGCAGATGAAGGCCAAGCTGTAGGCACCATAATTAGAGTGATCACACTAATTAAAAATACCTTTATGGGAGGGATGCTGACAGACCAAGTCTCCCATCTCTTAAATACACCATCTTCTTCTTGGTTAGCATGATTATGTTTAGGCCCTTTGACATGTCATCATGAAAAATAGAATGAACTAGAATAAAAAGACTTGTTCCCGGCCCAGCTCCTTGAGTAGAATTAATACCTGAACTAAACCCCCTTCCAGACGGGTCTTCCCAATACTTTATTACAATAGTTTATCAGGAATAGTTATTTTAATACCAGACCATAAAGACATTATCAGGTGGCAGCTTTATTTCCCAGGAGTTAAATATTAATTGCTATACCAAAGGAGTATAAAAATGACATGGGGAACAAATATTCCAGCTTCCTGCAAAGTAAAAAGAATTCTTTAATATGAGCATCTCCACAATAGGGTGCACACTGAGGCTTAATTAAAATACACAATTATTCCATGACTTTTTTTCTTCTTGGTGGCTTCAGTGAGATAGGCTCACAGATGAAGGCCGGGGCCACATCCCTGCAAGATGGGCTGACAGCTTGTGATAAATCACCACCTCTGAGCAATATAACAGGGCAACTGCAACAAACAGATAATATCAGAATATAGGCTGCGTGGAAGGCAAATGCAACTTTACCTAAGAGCCTTAAAATGTTTTAACTACCATTTCAATCAAGCCTGGATGTTTGAAATGTGGCACTAAACACACTTCTTCAAGAAGCTGTTTTCTTTCCGCTCCCAGAACCAATAAATCCAAAAGGCCTACTTAGGCTAAGACAAGCAGGAGCTGGAGCTGAGGAAGCAATTTTGGGACCCACTGAAAAGATCCCTCTACAGCCTTGAGGAGCAGCTTTGGGCTGGGCTCTGGGGCCCACCCATGCCATGAGGCAGAGGCAGATTTGGGGCATGGCTTGAGGGCTGGGACACCCCAATTATGTACCTCCCCCAAATCTTCCATAGCTCCAGAGGCCCCAAGGAAGAAATAAAAGTGCCTCTGGGTGCCTCAGCCTTGTCCCCTCTCTGCAGAGGGGAGACCTCAAGAGGTCATTGTGTCTTGTCCCTTTCTCTTAGAGTGGCCCTATTCTAATTCAAGTTCCACCCCCGCTTTCAGGAAAGAGGAGATGATGCTATTTCCTTTGATTACATGCAACACTGTTATTCAGCTGATACACATCAGTCTGTTGTGTACAACATCAGTTGTCTGTTCCAGTGACTAAAATTCTAAAATATTTTTCACTTGTTGGTAAAGAGCCATTTCCCCGAGCCCTTGAGTCCCTCTTTGCCTTAGGCAACATGACCTCTTCACTGGTACTTCTCTTTACCTCACCAGGACTCCAAACCACCCATCAATTAAAGGGTTCCTTCTGGCCTCGGTTTGGGGTCTCCAGCTGGGTGGGTCAGTACTCCTCATCACATCACCCCTAGTTAACTTGGAGGAGCCTGCTCTAGATCTGGCTCCACTCAGAAACCATCCATCTTAGCACCCTAATTCACATGGAAGACCAATGTAACTTAGTGGCACAGCCAGGGTGAACACAGTGCTGTATCACATGCCCTCACCATGCTCACCACACAGAAGTCCTCCCCCAGCTCTAAGCCAAGTCTTTGCCACTCCCAGGCACCACTTTCTTTGGCTCAGTTTTGCAGCCTCATTAGATTCCCACTGCCCCTTCGCCCAGCCCCTGGCATCCTGCAGAGGATATGTCTACCTGCTCAGCAGGTCTTCTTTCTGCTAATTGGGTTTTAATGGTTCTGGACAGAGGGGACAGGGGCTCATTGGCCTCCATGTTTGGCTCCCATCCAAGTGGGGATGTCAAGAAAAGCAGAAGTACAGCTTAATGAGCAACACCTGCAGCCCTCATGATCCATTTGCTTCTGGCTCAGCAAAGCCCCTCACCTTCTCACTCTGCCCAGCCCCAGAGACCCCCACAGGACTAGCAAATCACTTGCTCCAGGCTCTTAAAGTCAGAGAAACATGAGTCATACAGGCTTGGGATGCAGGGAGGGGAGAGGCAGAGATCCAGCAACACTGATTTGTCAGGACCTGGAGAGAACCAGCAGGCCGGCCAACCTTTGAGAAATGCTGGAGACACACCCCAGATGCCCAAGAACTCCCCTGCCTGCATTGTGTATATGACAGAGCTGCTCCTTCTACAAGCTGGGCTCCTAAGCAGGGAGCTAATGTGCTGATTTATTTATCTAATTATAGTAAAACAAACAAACTGGATTCTAAGTAGTTGGAGGCAACTACTCCTCCCTGCCTAGGTTTTCAGGAGGTTGGGCAGCAGGGAAGGACAAGCAATTATTGAAGTGGGAAGCTGGGAAGAGACAGGTGAGGGTGTGAGTGCTCATTAAGTCCCCCCAACCCGACCACAGTCTCTTCCCTGCCAGACCTGTCTTGATGCCCAATATACCTGTTGCTCCAAACTGTCCCCGGCTCTTGAATGACGGCAACCTGTCCAGTTTTCATGCCTTTGCTTGTGCAGAACCCTCCATCATGTGGCCTTCTCCTTTCTATAGCACCTGTAGAATCTGATTTCCTCCTTTACCCACTTCAAATGTCATTTCCTCTGTGGACTGTGTCATCCAGTCAAAAAATCCTTTGTACTCTGGGGCCCCGAAGGCACTCTCCTGCCCACCAGCGTTGGCCCTTTGGTTATCTGGGCATGTCTGTCCCTACCTCTAGACTGTGAGCTCCCCAAAGAATGACCACACCTGTTCACATTATTGTCCCCAGTGCCTGGTACAGTGAGTGGTAAATATTTGTGGAATTGAATTGAATGTGGACCTAGGCATTATAAGAGAGAGACTGACGACAGATACATAGAGACAGTAGCCCAGGGGAAAGAGCCCCTGGGTCCTGGCCCCTTTGGCAGGAGGCAGCTGGCTTGTACCTGGCTTGGACAAGCTCAGCTGCTGGTGCCCAGGGCCTATGGCACTGGCTCCCAGTCCCACTGGAATAGGTGGACTGAGGACTGGATAGGGAGCCCCCAGTTAAGGCCAAGGTAGAAGATGGGGAGCTCAGGAAGTAAAAAGAACTGGCTACAGAAACTGGGGCCTCAGAAGGGACTAAAAGATGTGACTTATAGGTGCATCACTGAATTGTGACTAAAGGCTGCCTTTTCAGCCCCACTCCCTCAAACTTGGGGGCAGGGCCAAGGGGTTAAGACTTGACTGTACTCGAAGGACCAGGTCAACCAGAGCTGGCATTCCCATATTACATTATGATATGTATAAAGCTCCATTTTGCTAGTATGCACTAGAAAAACTTCTCCCTCGCTGGCTTCAAGAAGTAAGTTGCCATGTTGTAAGAAGTCCTACAGAGAGGGCACATGGCAAGAAACTGCAGGTGGTCTCCAAGAGTTGATAGTAGCTCCCAAATGATAGCCAGCAGGAGAATGGGACCTCACTTTTATGGCTGCAAAGAGAAAAACTCTGCAACACCAGGAAGGAGCTTGGAAGTAGATTTTCCCCCAGTTGAGCCCCTGATACAACCGCAGGCCATCGACAGCCTCAGGAGCCCTTGAGTAGAAGACCCAGTTAAGCCATGCCCAGACTCCTGACTCACCGAAACTATGAGATAATAAATTTGTGTTAGGTTTAAGTCATTAGATCTGTGGTAATTTGTTATGCAGTAATAGAAAACAAAATAAGGTGAGAGAATGAGCTATGCAGATATTTAGGGGAAGACAATTTCAGGCAGAAGGCACAGCCAATGCAAAGGCCCTGAGGCAGGATAGGAGTCCCACGGAGGCCAGAATAGAAAGGGAACAACTGTAGAAGATGTGCATTTTAAAAATATAATCTACAAAACAAGTAGGACAGATGTATGTACTCAGAGCAATTAAGATGTTCCCTGAATCATTGTTAGGGTGGTAAAAAGGTGAATATTCACTGCCTCAAATTTCCACTTTTATTCAAATGCTAACAAATCATATAATTTCAAACCAATAGCTTTGTACCTAAATAAACTGATACTTTTATTTCAAAATACTCCAGGAAATACTGGAAGCTTTAAATATTATTTCTAAGTAGCTCCTAGAGGTTTTGAGCAGAAAAGGGACCTGATCTGACAGGTTTTAGAGTCCACACTGGCTGCTGGTTAGAGAACTGACCGTAGGAGGGCAAGAGTGGACGCACGGCAGCCAGGTGGCGGGTGAGTGATGAGACTTTGCTGCTGGTCTCTTCCCACCAACCGGCTCTGGCTAGTCTCTGAGATGTACCTCTAGGATGGCGTACAAAGGCTAGGGAAATGACACAGCCTGGTCCTCATCCTCAGGCAACAGAAACTCCAGGCCACACCTTCTGCCCCAAGCCAGGCTGTAAGCCACCAATATTGTGTAAGCACCTACTATATGCAAGGCCTGTGCCAGGGGCCACAACTCTAGCTTCTCTGTCTGGGTTAGGTGGACCCCAGGTTGGGCTTGGGGAAAATGCTGAGGTTTCCTTGGGGAGTATTTCTTGATTAATCCCCCAAACTTAGAGTATTCCTCAGCCTGCAAGCTCCCTCCACACTTGGGAGTTCCCCATTAAATTTGCATCAGTTAGATTCAAATCTACAGAGGAAAAGGATAAAAGGAGTAAAACAAATATTTTGTAAGAACCCACTACTTGCCAGGTGCTGCTGTGCTGGGAGCATTTATTTCCTAAGTGAAGCATGTGATTGGTATGACTATCTTCATTTTTTTTTTCCTGAGGAAACAAACTCAGAAAAAAAGTCAAGTAACAGGCCCAAGCTGGCAGAGAAACTCCCAACTCTGCAGTTGGGATTTGAACCCCCTCTTTCTGACTCCAAAGTCTGTGTTCCAAACCCACCACCATGCCCACCACCTAGCACTTTGATGAAGTAAGAGAGTAAAACAAGAGAGTCAACCCCCACCAATCACACACTTGCCAAGCAACACCGAGTGCAACAGCACTGTAGGACAATTAATGAATTAGGATCATGTTCTGAGAGGGTATAGTTTGTGAAATGACATTTTTTTTTTCAAGCGCTGTTATTCCATTTTCTTATAGACAGGGTGTAGACTCTGTCATCAGCCTGGAAGCTCTGTAGGACAGAGCCTCGGGCTCTTGCATCAACCTGGGAGCTTCTAGAGGAACCAGGTCTCCTCCTTCTAAGGCCCCTTCCCCCTGGACCACGCACCAGCCTTGCCTACCGGCCCCATCCACAGGCTCCTACTCCCTGGGCCCTTGTGTCCATACAGACCAGGAAGGTTTTAGAAGCTGAGAGAGGTAAGAGGAGAAGCAAACGTGGCCATGGGAGAGGCAGGAGGGGGACAGATGTGCCCACCATCACAGCATGCCCCACAGCCCACCACGGCACCCAACATTCTTTGGTAATTATCAGAAATACGATTCAAAAATGAAGCCTTGCAGTATACCAAGTAAGCCAGAAAATTACAGAATATAAACTGAGTCTATTTATTTCGTGGTAGTGGGGCGGGGGGTGGGGGAGAGGTGGGGAGTCACATGTATCACCAGGATTGAAATGAGAAACAAAGGGGAAAGTAGCCAAGGTCCTCTCCTGGCGAGACCTCCAACCCCCAGGTCAGCCTGGATGCACCCTCCCTATGTTGGTCACCCTTGGCTCTGCACATCTGGATCCAAGGGTCCTCCACACTGGGGTCCACACTGGGGTGAGACACTGCCCGAGGGCAGGTGGGGCTGGATGGTGAGCTGCCCTTGAAGTTGCTTCTCTGCAAACATTTTTGGGGCTGGGCTGGGAGGATACTGCCAAGTGTGGCTTAACGGCCTCCCACTGCTTTTTGCATTATTGATTGTAATACCTGCTTAGAAGCTTGAAAATGAGATTTTTTTTTCTCCCCTCTATTGATTTTCCCATCTTATCCACCTGGCAAACACCAAGATTCCCTCTGACTTTTCACTGATGAGGGTGCTTGAGGAGGGCATGGTGAGGTGGGGAGGCAGCTGGGCTTCCCCTCACCTTTTTCTAAGGAACATGGGAAGCCTCTGCTCAGGTGTCCTGCTACAGAGGGGCTGGGGCCCAGGAGTCAGGAACAAACCTCAGGGTTGGGGCCAGCAGTTTTCTCTTACAAAAAGACACCCCAAGTTAACAGGTCTTGGGGGTGGAAAAGGCCATTTTGTCCATTTCAGATTCCGGACAGTTCTGAACAGGGATCCAAAAGGACAGAAAACTTGAAGGGAAGGCACTGGATAGCACTGTAGGGTTTGGCTTCTGCCTAACAACTTCCCAAACCCCAGAAAGTTCTTAACAGAGGGAGCCTGCAAAGTGGAGTTTCTCACAGCTCAGGAATGAGATCATGAGAGGTATACAGAGGGCATTTTCTTGAGGACAGAAGCAAGGGAGGAGAAAGCATGCAGTGAGATGCCAGGACTTGGGGGCAGGAGAACATGGATCTTAGGATCCCAGCACCAATACCGGAGCCTGCCAAACCATCTTCCTAGTCACCTAGTCACTGACCCTTCCTCCCTCCTCCAGGAGCTGGAATTCATCAGGGTAATGTTTCTGTAGTGTAGTATTGCTGGAGGCCTAGAAGGAATCTACAGGAATTTAAATTTTTTTATGTGTCTATTTCAATGATAATTAAAAAAACCCCTAAACGTCAGCATGTTGAGCAAACCCCTGGCAATCATAACTGGGCATCAAGGTGTTGTCTGTGGTCTCCAGCCCTATATCTATCAGGGATGGAGCCCCACTCTGCTACTCTCCTGGCCTACTCCCAAGTGGAGACCCATGTGCCCTGTGTTTGTCCCAACCAAGAGAAGCCTGCTGCACTGTTGTTACTCCAAGTTCCAGTTACGGAAACTGCTCTGACTTCTAGGCCCCCATGAGGCAAGGCCCTGCCATCCCCTTGCCAGGCCACTAGTGAGGTTGGCATGTCTCTTCTGGATGCCAGCCAGGGCGCTGAGGCCTGCTTCCTAAAGGCACCGCCCCAGGTCAGCCCACCCCGCCATGCTTAGAGTCATTCCACTTCCCAGGAAAAGTCAAACCTCACCAAAAATAAAGCGGTGAGCTGCCATTTCCCTGCAGAAGAGGCTGAGAGCAGGTGATGCCCGTGGCCCCAGCAGTCAGGAGGCAGTGGAGGCCTCCAGAAAGGAGAGGTGCCATCTGCCTGCCACCCTGCAACTGATTCCAGTCCTCATCTGTGTATGAGAGTGGCACTGTGGTCACAGGGAGAGTCAGCCTGCCTGCAGCCAGCTAGAAGGCCTTGGTTCCCCTCTGGGCTTCAGTTTCCCCATCTGTAAAATGGGGATAATATCCATTCCTAATTCAAAGATTTGATGTGAGGATCTAATAAGTCAACACAGATAAAGTGCTTAGAACAGTGTTTGGCACATAGTAAATGCACACTGAATGGAAACTATTATACAGTGGGAAAGGTAAACCAAATAGATCTATAAAGCTACACTCATGTCCAACATTTGATTAAATCTCAGAAAGAGCCCCGTACATTGATGCTGTAACTACTGTTATTCTTATGACCACCACCAGCAATAATGATGCTTAGCTCTGTAAAATAGTCATGTCCACATCCACTGACACATCTGTCACCATATTAGGGCCTCAGAAGAGCCCTGTGAAACATTAATGTCTCCATTCAGACTGAAAAACTGAGGCCCAGAGCAATGACAGGACTTTCGGAAGGCCTTGCAGCTACTATAGAGTCACAGTAGGAGAGAGAATCCAACTAGCCTGGGGCAACTCCATTGTTCTTTCCTGTCACCTCCACAGCATCCTATCTGTAGCAGATGGAAACGTTTGCCTTTGGCCAGCAGGGCCTGTCACACTTGAGCCCTGAGGGCCCCTTTCCCACTTGCTGAGGCTCCGGCTGCAACCATCGGGAGGGCTGCTGTCAAATAGCCTTTTATGGCTCCCATAACCGGTAACAAATGTCTTTCCAGCAGCCATGGCTGGAAGCAGATTAATGTCTCTGTGGCCCTAACACTTCTCAGGCCCCCTTTGCCTGTCAGGTCATTACTGGCTGGTTTATAGTCATAAGGCCCTTTTCCAGTTTGCTAAACGGTTTGCATGATAAAGAGACCAAGCATTCTAGGCTGCCTTTCTTGTAGAAGTGTTCTGGCAGGAGCTTGTCCTCCTTTCCATTTTTTGGGGGAAGTGTAGGGTATGTATGGTTAAGGAATAAGGGCTCAGGAGTAAAAATGTCATTTGCTATTTGGCCTTAGGCAAGCTGCTTTACTTTGTTAAACCTAAATTTTTTTCATCTGTAAAATGGGAGTAGGAGTTTTGAGGATCAAGAGTGCCAGTTTATGTAAAGAACTCAGTATATAGTTAGCACTCAGCCAATATGAACTCTTATTATCATTATCCTTATTATCTATGGGCTGTGAGAGGGCAGAGACTATGTCCTGCTCACTGCCTAGCATGTAATAGGCATCTGATGAATATATCTTTAATGAACAAATGAAGGGTGGAATTTTAGAGCTAGATAGACCCTAGTAAATATGTAGATTGCAGGGTTTCTCTAGCAGTACTATCAACATTTGGGTTGTGATAATTTTTTGTAATGGGAGGCTGTCCTATACATTGTAGGATTTTACTTGCATCTCTTGCTTCTACCCACTAGATACCAGCAGCAGTCTCCCCTTCCCCAATTGTGACAACCAAAAATGTCTCCAGATGTCTGAAATGTCCCCTGAAGGGCAACTTACCACTACCTATTAAGAACCACTAATCTAGTGAAATCTACTGGCCTAATTTGAAAAATGAGGAATTTGAGGCCCAGAGAGGGGAAGCAAAGTCCAGAAGTCACACAGCAAGTTAGTGGTAGGACTGGAATTCAAACCTAGTGTCCTGATTCTAAGCCTAATGCTCCTTTCACCTCACTCTTCTCTATTGTGGCTCATTGTCAGCACCCTTCCCATTAGGCCATGGTCATGGGCTCTAAATCAGAGGCAGCTAGTTGCTGCGTTGCTGTTCTTCAATAACCCTATAATGGGAGTGTTGGTCATTAGGGGAACTGAGTAGCCAGTTGTACAAGGTCCCTTGTCCTGATGACAATGCAGGGGCACAGCCTCTTCTGTGGTCAGCATGGTCTTACAGTGTCTCTCACTCATGAATTCACTCATCATGAATTCACTCATCACATATGAGCACCTACTATGAGCTGGGGATTCAGTTGGCCAAGAGTCACCTGGGGGTGGCAGGTGCTTGACTAGTTGGTGTTCTGGCATCAGATAGCCTGGATCAAGTCCTGCTTTTCATGGCTCCTTACCCTGTCTCAACACCAGCTTCTGTGTCTGTATGGGAATCATAATGGCACCAACTTAAGGGTCACAAGTATACAAGTGTCCCTCATTATCCCTGTCTAGTTAACTTCA
Source organism: Macroglossus sobrinus (assembly GCA_004027375.1). Taxonomy (NCBI): domain Eukaryota; kingdom Metazoa; phylum Chordata; class Mammalia; order Chiroptera; family Pteropodidae; genus Macroglossus; species Macroglossus sobrinus. The sequence goes on along the minus strand of PVKZ01002923.1, from coordinate 55,131 downwards.
GAGAGGAAGTTGGCATAGTGAGTAATTAATTCAAAACTTTCTGCTTCTGAATTTGGGTAGCAAGGCTTTAGAGAGGTAGGTTCATGACCCTGTCAATGATAAGGGGTTTGTCATGAGGGTTACATGAGTAAACCAGCATTTACCTAAAATTTTGTTGAGCCATGTCTAAACTCTTTACATGTAATATCCAAACCACACAACAACTCCAAAAATAAGCTACCATTTTACAAGGAGAAATCAAGGCACAGAGAGGTCAAGTTCCCACAGTTAGGATAATGGTGAAGCCAGGGTGTGAGCCAGCATGCTTCCACAGCCTAGGCTCTTAGCCTCCACAGGATAGCACTGCTACTGCTACATTACTGTTATTACAATATCACAGACATCCCCAAACAAATGGGCATGGCTATATTCCAGTAAAACTTTATTTATAAATGCAGGCTACAGAACAGACATGGCCCACAGACTGTTATTTGCTGACCCCTGTTTGAAGAGAATTGCTATATTTAAGAAGAGTGCCTAGGTCCCTCTCTTTTCTCCAGCCCAGGGTAAATGACCCCAGCGATCTAGGGAAGGACATTCAGGAAAGACTGGAGTAAAGGTCACTTGTCTGGGCTCTTGAGGAGTAGCTCAAGGCTGCCCCCACAGGTAGTGAAGGCTTGGGAAACCCAGCTTGGGGAAAAGTCCTTGGAGCCTGGGAGATGTGGGCACTATGTCAGACTTGGCTGTCCCTTCAATCAGAGCTCATAGTGAGCTGTTGGAGAGCTGGGCTCTGGAAACTTAAAAGGTACACCTGGCCTAAATGTTATTGGCCACACTATGACTCATTTGTGACCAAACCTCAACGGCCCAAACCTGCCCTGGCTGTGATTTGGATGTCTGATGTGAGAACAAGGTCCACTTTGACAGGAAAGGAAGAACACTCAGCATTATGGGATTATTATTGAGCAAAACTGGTGTTTGACAGTCTTTGGTTCAGAAGTTTGTAACCCAATATTCAACCAGAGGCTGGCTCCAGTGTGGGTATGTCTTTGTAGCTAACTAGATAATTCTGGGCTAAGGCAAATATTATCTTACATGATCCTTCACATCGATTTGCCTCTCCCCGACAACTCCACTTCTCAGTTCCTCCATCTGTAGAATGAGAATGATTTGCAAGACCGTCGGGAGTATTAAATAAGACCAATGTCTTGCACGCCCAGCCCAGAATCTACCACATAGTAGGTGTTTAATAATGTTCCATTTCCATCCCTAGATTTTTGTGCAGTCAAGCAGCCATAGAAACCAAAGGTTTTAAGAAGATTCTGAGAAAAACACAGAATCAAGAGAAAACTATGCATTAGCTTGATCTCCCCATGTCCTGAGAACCAGGAAAAGAAGCTCTCATTCATTTTAACTGTGGCATCTCAGTGTTTCCTATTGCTTGTTCTATTCTGTGCCAAGTACTGTATGGGCAGAGTACAGGAGATAAAAACCCTACCGAAGGTCCACCTTATGTGGTTGTCCCTTCCTCACTCTCCCCTCCTATGCACAGGCATAAGATACCACCACAACGCCATCATGATGATTCACTTGCCTGTCTCCCTCTACTAGGCTCTACATACCTTAGGGAAAGGGGCTGCATTATTGCCTTGTCTCCCAACCTGGACTTGCTCTCTGGGAATTCCCGCAGTGAGATTCAGTGCTGGCCTCTGAAGTCATCAACCAATCAGCTTTCAAGCTGCATGGAAAGTATTTCTTGGTTGTCCTCTGGACCCCCTTGCTGTGACCCATGTTGAGAGAGATTGAGAGCTGAGACCAAATGCAAAGAAGTCTGTCTTGCTCATCTTTATTTGCTAAGCAAATCGTATTGACTTATGAAAGAGAGTTGCACATTTCAACAGCCAACCTGCATATGTGGTTTGTGTTTTTTCTCAGAGAAGCCCTGAGCAGTATGGAAGACCTGTCATATCCTGTGATCTGGACCGTCTAGGGCTCCTGGTTCCCAGTCAGGACTGCGAGCCGGAGCTGAGAGGCATGCAATGCATAAATGAGGGGATACCTCTGTGATTTCCTTTGGCAGTAGCAACAGCAAGAAAAAAAATATCCACGCCACTTATCCTGCTGCCAATTATTAAAAGAAAGCTGGTTCCAAGTATGAGTTCCTCTCTGCCCGGGCTCACTCAGTAATTAATAGGACACACGCGCCCACTCAGGACCTGCACCTGAGGGAATAAATGAGCACTGTCCAGGCCCAGTGCCATTAACAGAGCCCATCCCTGTAGGCACTCTGCCCTTTGGGATCTCTTTTCTGCTCATGCCAACCGGAAAGCACCTATGCCTTCTCTGAGCTTTCAGCACAATGTCATGATCCCACCCAAAGTACCCTTCTGGTCTTTGCTTTTTCTTATCATTGAAGGCTTGGCTCAAATGTCCACTCCTCAGGAAGGCCTCTGCTGACTACTCTGCCTCATTCAGTACTGTTTTATTCTCTTCATACCATCTGAAATCACTGTGCTTATTTCTGTGCTTGTTAACTCTCTCACTAGAAGGAAAGCTCCATGAAGGCACGCACCCTGTCTTGTTTACCGCTGTCTCCACAGCACCTGGAACAGGTACATAGTAGGCAACCCACACAAATGGATTAAAACTGTGAAATGTACTCATAGGTGAGTGAATGAATGATGGGTAAAGGCAGTCAGCGCTGTAAGTACAACTTTCCCTGAGCCTTCTCCTTCTGTGGCCTTTTGGGAAACTATAAGAAAGGGCTCACCTCTGAAGTTCTCCCTGGGCAGGTTTTTAAAGCCATGCAGAGTTAGATAACTAATGTCCTTAGACCCCCAGGCAAGCTGCAGAGCCAGGTCTGGGAAGGTTGCCTGGCTGGCCCCAGCAGTAGAATTAGAACCTCATCTTCCTGACTTGCTGTCGCCCTGCTGTCTCCAGCTCTTCTGTCTCTCCCTTGCCCTATTGGCCCTTTGATTTAAGGTGGCAACTTTTCCAGGGGAACAGCAGAACCTTAATAAGAAATCGGCTAGGGCTGATGAATGACACAAAGTTGGCACCAGCCTCAAGGTTGGAAGGAGTTATTTTAAACTATTCAGATTTACTAGGAGGGGAACAAGTCAGGAGGATTTAGGGGCTTGCCTCCTGGCAAGACATGTGGCCATGGCCCCAAGCAATCTAAGACAGACACCTCCTGTGTAGTTCATCACCTCCTCAGCTTCTGCCTGGCCACCCTGAGATGGATGGCAAGGCCTCTGGGGTGAGGAATTTATTGGGAGCTAATAAAATAAATTTGAAGTTTGGGATTTGAGCAGAATCTTGTCCTGTCTTCCCTGCTAGGGCCCTCATCTAAGGATGGGTGGTGGAGCAGCCTGTCTGAGAGGCTGTGCCCTTCTGTGCTGAACAGGCTGTCTCCAATCTCCTGCAGCCTCCAGGAACTCAGCTCTCCTAAGTCCCCATAATGAATTAGACCTACTTCTCTAATCCATCTGTCTATCTCCTACTGGGCACTGAAATCAAAGGCACATTTCACCATCATAGTGGCTGTGCTGCAGTTCAGAGGCCTGAGCTGTCCTGTTGCTTCTTCGTTCCCATATGAACCATCTCTTTTGCAGAGTCTCTAACCAACCAATCCCTGTTAATCCTTCAAGGCCCATCTCAGTCCTCACCTCCTCCAGGGAGACTTCCTGAATTTCCTAGGGAGACATAGGCTCTGAACTCTGGGCCCCTCTTTGTGTCATACATGTTATCTGTGTTTTATGGCAGAGATAGGTCGGCAGCTTGGGCCCTTGCTGAGCTCCAAATTTTTGCCTGTAATATCCTCTCCACCTTCCTCCCTACACCTTACACTTGGCATTGTCAGACCCATAGTAGGTGCTCAGTAAACATTTGTTAAACCAAATTAAATGGTGTTAACACCTAAGTTTAGCACAAATTAACACTTTTTTTTTTCATTACATGAGCTTGGATGGTAGACAGGAGAAAGAGGTGACAAGGCTTTTCTTTTCATATGGAATATTTCAAGCATATTGTAAAGCTTAGACAAAATTAAAATAGTACATTCATCAAACAAATCTTAATAGTATTCATTTTTCTACAGATGTTTTTATTTTAGAGTAAAACATTGCATCACTGAAACTCCTTGTATATCCCTCTCTACGCCTTTCTCTTCTCTCCCAGGGGTAACCTAAGTCTGACTATAGTGTTTACCATTTCTATATCTGTTTTTATACTTTTACTATATCTGAATGTACCTATAAGTAACATATTATTTTGCATGCTTTTAAACTTTATATAGATGATATTGTATGGCATATAGGAAGCCCTCTGCAACTTGCTTTTTTCACTTAATGTTATATCTTTAAGATTCATCCAAGTAGATAGGTAAGGCACTAGTTCATTCCTTTAAACTGCTGTGGAGATTACACTGTATGAAATATTACAATTTATCCATTGACTTCTTGAGGGACCTCAAGGTTACTCAGAGCTTTCCAACATTGCAAACAATGGTGCAGTATTGTACATGAAGAGGATCTAGAGAGTAGAGTTTTCAAACCTTAGGTTGTAACCCAGAAGATCATCATGAAATCAGTATAAAGGGTCACAAAAAAATTCAACAGAAGAGATTTTAAAATATCAGTGTGTGCTGTGCATATGTATGTGGTGGGACACAATATAAAATGTATTTCTTAACCTTGGTTGTGATATAAAAATGTTTGAGAAACATGGTATTACGGGTTGGTATAACCTTCAGCTTTAACTGAAATTATCAAATTGTTCCCCAAAACAGTACTGCCAATTTGCACTATCCCCAGATGAGAGTGTCTATTTGTTTGCATCCTTACTAACACTTGGTGTTATCAGAAATTAGTTTTCCCACTTTGATGGGTGTGATATGGCAGCATCTCTTAGTTTTAATTTGCATTTCCTTGATTACCAGTGAGGTGAACATCTTTCTATATGTTTATTACCCCCAAATATCATTTTTCTGTGAAGTACATGTTTATATTCTCTGCCAGTGTTGGAATTCTGTTGCCCTCATTGATTTCTAGGATTTTAAAAATATATATTCTGGTATTAATCCTTTGTGAATTATATGCATTGCAAATATATTTTCGCTTTGTTTTCCTAGTTCTGACATCCTGATGCAAAATGAGGTAAAAGGGAACCCATGTCAGGCTAATTCTGAGTCTGGATGTAGGTCTACCTGCATCTCAAGAGCCCTGAATAAATGTTTGGTGACCATAGTGTAACTCATTAGATAACTATCAGATTCATTCAGCACAGAGCTGCACTTATAGCAAGGGCTCTATGAGTCATGGTTTTGCTCTACTCTAAGTCTCCATGTCCAATCAGAGAAATCAGAAGAAAGATATTCTCACTGCAAAAAGAGCATTGACTTAATGGAAGGATTTCTTGCAGGGTGCGTATAAAATATGAGTTGATTTAACTCATAATTCAACTTAAGTCCAATGTTCTAGGAAACAAACTTAGGTCTCTAATAGGTGGTTCAAGCTTCTTAACATTCCTGTGAGCTCACAGTGCCATAGTGGTTCTTCATATTTTACAGATAACCAAGGAAAAGTGTCTTGTTCAGGTCACACTAAAGGCAGGGCCAGGGTGGAGCTGGATCGCACATCCCTGATGTTTGCCTTATAAAAGAGTTGGGACCCTGAGCTGGTTTTAAAGCCAGCATATCCCTAAACTCTCAAAGCTATGGGAATAATCTGAATCATCTTAGGAAAGAGCTTATTACCTAGCTCAAGGCCAGATATAAGTCTAAATATCTACATGTATAACCCTGGAATACATGGGAAAAGAGAAAGAACTTATACCTGCATGACTCAAAGGTCTGCTTGCCTGAGCTTGGAGCTCCTTCAAGGCAAGATAGGGTCTTACCCATCTCCACATGCCCAGGACCTGGTACATTGGTACATAGAAGAAGGTTAAGAAATGTCTGAATGAATGGATGGATGAACAGATGGATAAACAAATGGATGGACAGATGAATGAAGGGATGGGTGGAGTGATGGATAGATGCATGGACAGATGAATGAATGGATACATAGTTAGACAAACAGATACATAGATGGATGGGTGAAAAGATGGATGCTCCGCACCTGGATGAAACGTTAGGGAAAGATTAGTCTCAACAGAATCTCTCAAGCAGGCAGCAAAACCTGGGAATCCTGTCTTGTTGCTAGAGCTATTCATAAAAAATACCAAGTGGCAAAACTGCAAGAAATAATTGCTTCTAATTGGGATGAATTATTCTGGCCATATAGTAGACATATTTTTATAACTTTATTAATTATTCAATTTGAGGCCTATTACCCAGCCTGCCAGAATGGGCTTTCCTTATTAGAAGGTGACAGATTCCCTAGTTCTGGGCTGCCTCTGCTGTGGTAGCACTGTTGGACAGCTGCTGCTTGCCTTGGGACCACGGTAGTGTCTGAAGACTGGAGGTGGAGAGCAGGGCTGCCTCTGGGCTACTGGTGCAGTCTAGCTCCCACTCCTCCTCACCAGGCACCCTCTGCTCCAGCCACATGGACCTGCTTACCATTCAGTACCTTTGCTTATGTGGGCCTGCCTAGAATGCCCTCTCTTTCCACACCTGATTATTAAAGCTTCAAGTCCCATCTTCCTTTGAGCACTAGTTCCATGGCCTTCTTAGCATCTTTTCCATTTTTCCAGCTAGATGTAATCTCCACTTTCTCTGAAAGACAATCCTGACTCCTGGCCTCACATCACAATCCTTGGAAGCATGTGCCTGGGCAGTAATGATAGATGAGAAGCTTTGGAAGATCGAGGGACATGGCTGTGAATTCTCCCAAGTATCCAGCCTGGAGCCCCACACACTTCCCTAGTCCAAACACTATAACTACAGCATCATGCAGAGTAACAAAAACATGATTAAAGGGGAAAACAGATCCATTGGATTCCACTAGGCACTGTGCTGAGTGCCAACCATGTGCCTACAGGGCTGGGCCCTGGGTGACAGAAACTAGTAAGATCAAGATCCTGCCATGGACATGGTCTCGGGGTTTAGGGGGCTGAGAGGGTAACATGCAATCAAACAATAATCGTCCCAGGGTGCAGACCACGCTGGCCGTGTGTATACAATCAAGGTCTGTGGGAATCAGGAAGCATACAGCAGAGGTGGCATCTGAGCTGGGCTTGGAAAGCAAAAGAGCAAAGGTCCAGCAGATAAAGAGGGATTGGGAGAAGAGAAATGAGGGTGCGGCAATGGGAGATGAGGCTGAAAACTAGGCAGGCATTAGACCCAGAGGGACCGTGAAGGCCTGACCAAGGAACTGGGGTACTTCCTGGCAGACAAAGGGGAGCAGGGAAGTGACATGGCCCAGCTTCCATTTTAGCCACCTCCCAAGTGTGGGAGGGGCTGGAAAGAGAAGGCAGAGAGTCCTGTAAAGAAGTATTATACAGTGTTGCAAGTATGGTCTTCAGAGACAGACTGCCTGGGTTCAAATCCTGACTTTGCCACTTACTAGCTGTGTGCCCTTGGGCCAGGTACTTAACCTCTATGAACCTCAGTGTCCTCATCTGAAAGATGGGGATAATAATAATGAATAATGAATGGGACAGCATATATAGTAAGTGCTGGATGAGTTAGGAAAGAAATCTAAGCAGAGTGAGACTAAGCAAAGGCCAGACTTCCCTCCTTTTCAGCCTCAGATGTCATCTCACCCACAGCCTGGCATTCTGGTAGAAACATGCCCCAGTGAAAAGAGCACACACGATGATGGAACAGCTGAGTGACCTTGGAGAATGACTAAACATCCTTGGACTCCAGCCTCCTCTGTTACAAAATGGGTGGTAATCCCCACCTCACAGGCAACAGGAGGATAAAATAAGATCATCGAGTCCATCTCTAGCATGGTGCCTGGCACACAACAGTTCTGGGCTGACCAGGCTGAACTGAAAGTCTGTGGAGACTGGGGGTGGGGGTCAGGTTTTAGAGAGCAGGACCTGCCATCAGCAGGCCCCTCTTGGCCCCAGGGAGGCTGCACCTCTCTCCCTGGGGTTCCAGCAGGGTTCCAGGCTGTCCTCCGGGCTGGTGGGGCACAGGTGGGAGCAGTTCGTGATTCCATTCTCCAAGGAGCTGCGTTTCCCATGGAGACCCAACCCACTCACCACCCTGGAAGTATAGGCCATGTGCATACGTGTGTGTATTTGTCGGGGGTAGGGGGGCACAGTGTCCTTTTCATTACCGAGTGGGGCCGGGGAGGGGTGTCAGCACCAGCTGCCAGTCCCACACGATGATGCCAACTTGGCTCCTGACACTCTATTCTGCTTTTGTCACATTCTAGGCGGGTTCTCCCACCCTCCTCCCTCTCCCCAGTTCTTGAAACTCCCTGTGTCATTTATTTATTAATTTTGTTCTCAGGGAGCAGATGGCCAGAGCTGAGTTGGGCAGAACATACCTCCTTCCCCTCCTCTACAACAGCCTCCTCAAACACACAGCTCACAGACTTCAGACTATTCAATTTCTGTCTTTCTCAGATCAAAAACTTGACTTTCAGGATAGGCCACACATCCCAGGGCCTTGCCTGACCCCTGACCCTGCTCAGATGAAACTTATCCCAAGATCTCTTCTGGTCTGAGAAGCAGGTGGAGGAGGGGTGAAGGCCAGGGAGGCTGCCCTCTCTCAAGGAGCTGGAGGAGCAGCGGCCCCATTCTCCCTTCCCCCATGGCCTGCCTCCCTTAGACCTGGAAAAGAGGCTCTCAGAAGGGCTCCCCTCCTTTCCTAGTGGATATCAACACAAGACCATGACCCAACCCAGGGACAGAGATAGGGTGAAAGGACCAGCTGCCTTCAGTCCTGGGTTCTGGGGTATCCACGGGCTGCTCCAGCCTAGCCTCATCCTCTTCCCCACAATGATCTAGGCCCCCATCGGGGCAGGACACCCAATGTCTACTCTTTTCTCATTTCCCATTTCTCCAGGGAGACACCTTTGGAAGAAAGAAACTCTGGAAGGGAGGACCTCTTCAGGGCTTCCAGGGTATATAGTCAAGGCTGGGGTGCCCCAAAAAGAGGGAGGCAGGGGCTGGGGGGAGGTGATGGCCAAGAGTGGGAAGAGAGAGAAGCCAGAAGCTCTGCCTTCTTGCTGTTCTTCCCCGGCAGCCCTAGGACTCAGGCTGAGGCTGGGTTAGGTCTCTTTCAGCCTCCATCACGGGCTCCTTACAAGTGACTTGGTTTTCACATTTTTACACCCCTCCCCCATGTCCTGTGGAAAGAATCAGATAGACCCAGTTCTGATGTTCACCAGCTATGGGACCTCAGGCTATCACTTAACCTCTCTGTGCTTCAGTTTCTTCATCTAAAATAAGATCATAGCACACATCTTGTTCCTTCTTTCCTCCACCCTCTGATGATGGCTTTCCTGAGCCATCCAGGTACCCCTTCCCATAAAAGCCAGAGCCTTCTCTCTTCCCAGACTCTTCCTCCTCCCTCTCTTTATACTGGTGGTTCTGGCTTCTGCTTAAAGTTCCCTGCAGATGGGGACTATACCCTCCTCATTCCTATTCCCTCTCTTCAGCTCTGGACCCATGGTAGTGTTGGCCTCTGAGAAGTGCTCAATAAACATGTATTAACTGGAACTCGAGGGGCAGAGAACATTGACTCTGGCTACTAAATTCTTTCTGTGTTCGTTATTAGAATTCCAGGGTAAGGAGCAACTTCTCTTATGCACAGATCTTGAACAAGCATTTGCTGCCACATCCACAGCACCCTTCTGTCCCCGTCATGGTGACTGCACCCCAGTGTGTGGCACTGACGTGGAGCCCACCATCCCAGGGAGGCCCACAGGCACAGCAGATGCCAGCAGAAGGCAGCCCAGGCACTTCTGTGAGGGCCGCGGGCTGGCCAGAGCAGTAAGCAAGGAACCGTGGACTCGCAAGTATAATTGCACTGTGGTGATTCATCTGAAGTTGCTTTAACCTTGACAGCCAGCTCAGTGTAATGAAAAAGAGCCTTTGAGAGCTGCAGCCTCCTGGTTGGCACAATGCCCTTCTGCACACCCACTCCCAAAGGAAGCAACCAAAGGCTCACCTGAAGCCCCCACGTTGGGGAGGCAAGGATGTGAGTCATATGGCTGCCCCCACCCAATAGCTGTCCCCCTCCCTACTCCTTTTCCAAGTCCTGAGATGGAGAATCACAAGAGGCCCATGCATGGGAAGAGGAGACTGCCCACCCCCACTCCTGGAAGGTCACTAGGGCCCTGGCTGAGGAGCCACGATGCTAGATTTTGACTTCCCAGAAACAAAGCATCATGGGATTTTAGATCAGAATAGCCACACTAACCCTCTCATTTTGTACTGAGGCTCACAGAGAGGGCAGGACTTAGCTAGGGTCACCCAGGCAGAGGCATGACCCAAAGCTGGTTTCCCTAAATGTTACGGCACAGCATTTCCATCCCTTTTGAGGCAGCATGGGGCTGTGGGGGAGAACACAAGTTCTGAGTTCTAAGCCTGACCCCACCATTTGTTAGCTGGATGAATATCAGAAGTTACTCCATGACCCTGAGCTTTGATTTCTTTGCATGTGAAATGGAAATAGCACACATGACCTCTCCATGCTGCCAGGAGGTTAGATAGGATACTGTAAGTGAAGCATTTGCACATGCTTGGAACAGGAATACCCATTTGCCTTCTGCTTCAGACTCTGAGGCCCCCTCACGCCTCTTTCTGCCCAGCTCCCTTTTCCTCTCCCAATATACCAGGGCAAAGTTTTTGCAGTGGCTCTTCCCAGCAGACCTGTGGCCAGGCCCACTCACTTGCCTGTCTGGCCCTGCCCATCTCCTTTCCAGTCCCTTCAGCTACTCCAGGACAGAGGCAGGAACCCTGGCCCACATCCTATACCTTTGCTTTGCTTGCACAACCTATGCTGCCAGACTGTGACATCTCCATGTTCAGCAGTGAGTGTGTCCAGGGGTACTCCAGATGGGCAATCTTTTCTGATGTACTTTACAAGCCAGGAAGATAGCAGGGTTGACCCCTCTGAAAATACCCAATCCCAGTGCCCTGGCCTGACCTGTAGTCATGGCTCTGTCCTCCAAGCCTGGGCAGAGAAGAGTGACTGGAACCTTTAGGTCATCTGCACAAAAGTTTCTAGAACTACTCGGCCTGTTGCTTTGCTATAATGAGACCCATCTGCCTCTAAGACAACTCCAGCCCTGAACTTCCAGAGAAGCAGAGTAGGAGAAAAGGTATGAGAGTCAGGAGACCCAGGATCAAGTTACAGCCCACCCCTACGTCCCTGGTTAACTTCGGGCAAGTGCTTTCCCCTCTCTGGACATCTGTAACATGAAAGGAGTAAACCAGACAATGTCTAAGGTCCCTCCCAGCTCCTGAGACAATAGTTTCAAGTTAAATCATGAGACCTCAGTAACCAGAAGTTTGGGTTTGGGATCCTAGACCATACTTCCTAGCACTCTATTCCAGGACTATGTGGATACAGGCTTTCATACATGTGAAGAGAGGTGCAGGAAAACAGGATGCCCAAGCCACAGTGATATGGGGGTCGTTTGACTCACAGCTCTTATAGGGCAGCACTGAACACTGTGCGAAAATGCAAAACCCCTGGAGTACCCAAGATGAAGTAGTGTGGGCTGGGCCAGTGCCCTATGCCAATCCTTTGCCAAGGAGCCAAGGAGCCAAGGCACAGATAGTGGGGGTACTGCATACAGCCCAGCATGCTGCAGGGAAGACGATGTTCCCAAAAATGCAGTGAGGAAAATCCTTGAGCCCTGATCCCTCTCTAAACCATCCTTGCCAACAGTCGCCAGCCCTGGATGATCTACTTCTGGGTCTTCCTGTCTTTCCCACTGCTTCTCAATCTTCACCCTTACAATAACGTAGCTTCCAGGGACGCCTAATGGCATAGCCCCAAAAGAGCCACTGAAGGTTCAAATTATCACATTTAAAAAAATAAATGTCAGTTCTACATTCAGTTCTATAATAAATATGTATCTGTTTTAATACAAGAAACTATGTTTAAATTACTTATCAGGTAACTAATGTGCCATTACATGGTGAAAAATTTAAACTCTGTAGCTTCAAAAATCATCAGCAAAAGTTTCTTCAACAAATGAGGCTGAAAAAACTCTATATCCACATGTAAAACTGAAGTTGCACCCCCTACCTTACACCATATGTAAAAATTAACTCAAAATGGATCAAAGACCTAAGTGCATGAGCTTAGACTATAAAACTCTTAGACAAAAACATAAGGGAAAAGCTTCATGGTATTGGATTTGGCAGTAATTTCTTAAATATGACACAAAAAAACACAGGCAACAAAAGAAAAAATAGATAAGTGGACTTCATCAAAATTAAAAAAACTTTTGTGTATCAAAGGTCACTATTAACAGAAAGAAAAGAACTTACAGAATGAAAGGCAATATTTTCAAATTATGTATCTCATAAGGTTTAATATCCAGAATATATCAAGAATACCTACAACTCAGCAGCAACAAGAAAACAACCCTAAAGTTTAAAAAAATAGGCAGATGACTTGAATAGACATTTTTCCAAAGAAGATATACAAATGACCAATAAAGCACTTAAAGAGATAATCAATATCACTAATCATTAAGAAAATGCAAATCAAAACCACAGTAAGATACCATTTCTCACTCATCAGTTTGACAATTAAAAAAACAACAACAACAACCAGAAATAGACAAGCATTGACAAAGATGTGGAAAAAATAGAATCCTGTGCATTATTGGTGGGAATGTAAAATGGTACACCCATATTGTGGAAAACAATATGGCAATTAATGAAAAAATTAAACATAGAATAACCATATGATCTAGCAATCCACTCTCGGTATATATCCAAAAGAAGTGAAAGCAGGGACATGCATACTCATGTTCATAGCAGAATTATTCAATAGTCAATAGACAATAGTCAAAACATACAAGCAACCCAAGTTTATCAATTGACAGATGAATGGATAAATAAAATGTGGTATATACACACAATGGAATATTTTTCAGCCTTAAAAAGCAAGGAAGTTCTGACACATGCTACAGTATGGATGAACCTAGAAGACATTATGCTGAGTGAAATAATCCAGTCACAAAAAAACAAATATTGTATGATTCTTGTTATATGTGGCACCTAGAGTAGTCAAATTCTCAGAGACAAAAATACAATGGTGGTTGCTTATGGATGGGGGGAGGGAGAATGGGGAGTTAGTGTTTAATGGGTACAGAGTTTCATTTGAGAAAAAAGGAACAAGTTCTGGAGATGGGTGGTAATAATGGTTGCACAACAATATGAATATACTTAATGCCGTAGAACTATACACTTAAAATGGTTAAGGTGATAAATTTTTATGTTACATATATTTTACTATACACAGAAGAAAATTGGCAAACATATACCTTAGTTTGGAAATGATTGATCCAGGCAAGTTTAGGAATGTGGGCATATTTCTGAGCTGTTAAATGTTGTATTTTAATCTGCAAGGATAGCTCAGAGCTAAATCAGCCAGGGGTCCCACACACCATTCAAGATAAAAACACGTTTTACTTGGCAGCAGCTACTCTTGGTGCTGTCCCAGCTTGGTTCCTGCTGCCTTCATTACTCAGGGCTGCTCTGCAGTTTTGCCTCCTGCCCAGCATTGGGGGTTGGGAGAGGGAGCAGTTTTAACAGATCATAAGACACTGTGCAGTAAGCTTTTACTGTCCTGCACGTCGATAAAATCAAATCAATGGAATCTAAGAATGTGAGAGATAGTGGGGAAATGGCAGGGGTTTTCTGTGTTATGTCTAACCCACCCCTTCTGTGGAGGCCTGAGACCAAAACTAAAACACCATTCTAGAGCCCAGAACCCAAACTTCAAAGCACCATGGGATAGGAGGCAGAGAAGCAGGACCCAAGAAATACAATAATTAAATAATACAATGAAGCCTTAAATTTCCAAGTTGATTCTTCAGTAATATTTATAAAAGTTAACAGGGCATATTTAATTTAGGAATTGGCTCACGTCCTTCTCCTTACAGCTGAATTTCATAAATGAAATATACTGGATCACTGCCCAGTGCGGAAATAAAAGTTATGAATAATGCTTCTATCTCAATCATTGTCAGTGCTTTAATATTCTTAATTACTTAAAAAAAAAACTAGATATTCAATATAGGGAAACTTCTTTTCTTCTAATCTCCACTTGTGAGATTAGTGCAATTTAATAAAAGTCACTCTGTTGTCTTTATTCAGGGTAGACTGACATTTCATCCTTTTATTCTTTATTATTATATAGGATGGAGGTTTATGATCAAGCATGCAGCCACTCCATTTCCCCCTATTGGTCCATTTTAACATCTCAGAGTTAACCATAATAGCTGATGTGTCTACCCACGAAACAAATCAGTATCACCTCATTTCCTTTATAGAACAGAAAGAAATTAGTCAAGGCCTTAAAGAAATTAGGCTATGGGGTTATAAGTCTGTAAAAGAATGAAAAGTCCTCCCTACACACACACACACACACACACACACACACACTCCACTACTAGATTCATCGCCTTCACAACTATCAAAGTCATAAATCCCTTGGCAGCCACAAAGGGCAGGGCAGGGGTAGGCGGTAGGATGATGAATCTTTATAAGCCTCTCTGCCACTTCCAGGAATTTATCCTAAGAAGTAATTGGGACAAGTGGGCAAAGATATATGCACAAGAAGAATCACTGCAGTGTTTTTACACAGGGCCACAGTGCCTATCCATGTGTCCACAATCCAAAAATCTCTAAAATGTCCAAAAGAAACTTTTTTTAAAGTTTGGCACCAAAATTTAGAGACAAGATCTACATGGAAGTAATTTGTGGTTATCTATTTTCTATATGTCACTAGATGTGATCAGACATGTCACTTCAGAAATATTATTAGATTTCATCCCAGGGTTCTGTCCACTGGGGATATATGTCACATATAATAGATTCTAAACTCTGAAAAAGATCTACATTTTGAAACCAGCAGGCCCCAAGGCCTTGGATAAAGAATGGTGGCCCTCAAATACTGAAAAATCAGAAACAACTTAAATGCCCATCAACAAGACTGGTTAAATACTTTTGATAATCCACAGAATAAAATTCTATAAGGACATTAAAAATGTAAAGGGAGAGTCATGTTTATTGAAGAAAATGAATGCATGATATAAAGCTGAATTTAAAAGCAAGTTACAGTGTATAGCCATGCCACCCTGAACAAGCCTGATCTTGTCTGATCTCAGAAGCTAAGCAGGTACTTGGATGGGAAACCACCTAGGAAGACCAGGTGCTTATAGGCGTAAAAATAAAAGAAAAGAGATTGTAAGCTGACAAGGTCCTTGAAATCTGTGAGGTCAGCAAAGGGTTGCCTCACCTAAAATAAACAAACAAACAAACAAACAAACAAGCAAGCAAGTTACAGAATGGAATATACATTTGATCAACATAGTACCAGCTTTATCCAGACCTAGTTCTGGATAGCAAGGTGCAAAGGTATAGAAAAGTAACACAGAAGGCAAAACCCAAACACCAGAAGTGGCTATCCCTGGGAGTGTGGGTTTGTTTGTTTGTTCTTTGGTCTATACTTTTGGAGCAGTTTGAATTTCTTTTTTAACACAAACTGGTATAATTTTAGAATTAGCAAACAGCAACAACAAGAATGATGCTTTCAATTAAACAAAAAGCAAAGCTTCCCAAAAAGGGTATCACATGTATAGACATGTCTATAGCTAGGTTCCATTCAGAAATCTCCAATCCCATTCAGAAATCTTCAGACACACACACTGCACTGATCGGGACACCCATCCCCATGAGAACAAGCCCCTCAAAGACCCTAATGCAGCAGTGTCCAAACTTTTTGGCACCAGAGACCGGTGCTCTTATGAGAATCTAATGCCTGATGATCTGAGGTGGAGCTGAGGTGATGATGCTAGAGCTGGGGAGCAGCTGCAAATACAGATGATGCTTTTTCCCACTATTCACCTCCTGCTGTGTGGCCTAGTTGCTAACAAGCCACAGACTGGTACCAGTCTGGAGCCTGGGGGTTGGGAACCTCTGCCCTAAGGCACTGCAGAGCACACCCAGGCAGACAGGTGTCCAATAGCACAACAGCTAAAAGTCTCAAACTGCTTGGAGTAAACCTAGTCACAATTTGCGTACCTTGGCTGATTCCTCTATCTCCACAACAATATTTTGAGGCCACATCTTTTAAGCAGATCCTTCCTTCCCCTGTGAGCTACTACGTTTTCTCATCATTTTTAACCTAAGGTTGTATTAACAGAGGTTGAGCATCCAGAAGGAAGAAGAGCATAAAAATTAAGTGTTTAGATTTAGGACCTAAGTTTTTGCTGAATTAATTGTCTCATTCTCAGCATTTATTAGTTGTGTATCTGTTGAAAGTTGTTTAACCTCTCTGTGTTTCAACTCTCTCATCTGTAAAGGGGCTAATAATAATCCCTACACCATAGAGAAGATTAAACAAGAAGATAAAGTGCCTAGTACACAGTAAAATTCAACAAATAGTACCTATCTCTATTATTATTTTCCATACAAGTCTGCAGTTGTGTGGTAAGATTTAGGAATGCTAGTTTAAGAGGAATAAAGGTCACAGCCAATGGAGCGAAACCAGATGGGCAAGGAAATTCAGACCATGTCATGTGAGAAACAAAGGAGCTAGAGAACAAAAACTTGGGAGAGAGAAGTGATCACTGTCTTCTAATACATGAAGGGCTGATCCATGGAAGGGGACTCTAGCTTCTTTTATGTGGCCTCAATGGCTATTATCAATTGCTCCGAGATGACCATTTTTCCCCAGTCTGTGGCCTTGTCCACTGAGCTCCTTGGTAGAAATTCCAAAAGTGGCAAAGAGGGTCATGGCAGTCATTTACCCGACCCCGGCCTTTATCATGAGTGAAACCAACTGGTAGAAGCTAGAGACAGATTTCCACTCAAGAGAAGGGAAAGCCTTCCAATAGTCAGAATGTGTGTTCACAGGAGGCAATGAGCTCCTTGTTAATTTGGGGGTGGGGATATAAGCAGAAGCTGGAAAGCTCATGGAAGGGCATTTAAACATTCAATGCTCTGAATGCTTTTGAGAGTGAGAGTCTATAAATTTCCTTCAATGAAGCCCTTCCTCAAAACAAGTTTGGAACCTATCTTTTAAAATTTCCTGTGGGTTTAGTAGTATATGCCTTTGAGTAGACCCCGGAGTGGTGGCTTTTCAACCCATGAAGTTGAATTTACTAAGGAAACAGCTGGGGTTGTTCAGTTCCATGTCTGATAACTGAATTGGGGGTGAGAAAATTAGATAGCCCAGTTTTGTACTGTAAGGTAACAATACTGTTTGCCGACATGCTAGATAAACTCACTCTAGAGGCAAGATTTACTCTCAATCACCTAGTCTTATTCGTCGAGTGCTGCCTCATTCCAGTTCTTTCCCCAGACAGGAAACCCTGAGAGATACAGACCATGTCTAAAAGACCCTCCAGGGCCTACCCCTCCCTGCCCAACACAGTCCAGCATATGGCGAGCACCAAATACACTGGCACTGATTGGTAATTTATATGCACTTAGGGCCCCTGGGACTCAGGCTGTATTTCAACTTCCAACAGGCTGCCCTTGACATTATAATCCAGTAGCAGCAGGCAGATCTGTCCCAGCAGAGCTCACCTAATCCAAGTTAGATAGTTCTTCATCAAAGATTTATTGTAAGCAAAATTACACAAAGCAAAATATGGACAAGGAGGAAAAGCTCTCAAACATTTTAGCCAACATGTTTCCTGCAGCTCATAGAAAGACAGGTTGAGCACATGCCTTTAACTTGCATGTCTCTTGGGTGTACATTTTGTTGTCTGGAGGAGTCTTTGGCCCCATGTCTCAGCATGGCCCACCTCAAAGTAATAAAACAGGTGGTAGGAGCTGGCCACTGTGGTCACCAACACATTGAAGAGAATCTCTTAAATATCCAAACAGATCCTGGACCCCCTAATCCAAGATAACCACCCAGGTTCAAAACAAAACCATATCCAATAGCATTGATTGGTATATGCTAATGCAATGGGTTAACAGGAATTTTCCAGGTAAGGACTTTAGAAAAAAGGACCAAAACTAGATATCCCACCAGGGCAGAGAGAGTGAAAAAGGGCAAGACTACATATCGCCATCATGGACCCAACATGCCACTGTAGTCACTGTGGCACCATGGCTCCCACAGATGGGTCAGTAATGGAGCTTAGACCCCTATTGGGGGTCTTAGTTATCTACTCAAGTCACAATTAAAAAGACACTGTACTCCAGCTCAAAGCAGGAAGAAAACTGGCTTCAACACTAATCAAGGCCTCTTTGAAAATCATGTAAGATCATATTAACCAACCATTGATTGCAAGATGTGCCAATGGAAAAGGGGTCATCTGCAAGAATTGAGGAGAAATGAGCCAGCAGTGATGGATTTGCCTTCATCTGGGCTCTTAGCAGACACTCCAAGCAGCTGCCATGTGTACCCCATCCTCTCGGTGGCCAGTGTCACAAAAGAGAGGATGTCCTGTGCCACTGTGGATTACTTAGTCAGTCCCAAGAGTACCTACCTCACTTTGTGCCTACAAGAAAGCCTTTCTCAGAGACATACAGGAATACAGTGACTTGCCCCTACCTGTGGGCAAGTCATTCTCCTGTGGGGACACAGAGGCATCCCAGTGTTTACTGGTCCCATGAATCAATCCTGAGCCTCTGTGAACATCCACAAAACTGAGCCTTTGGATCAACAAAGTCGAAGACCAGGCCTTTATAACAGTGACTTCCTGGATCTGTACCCTTGGGTGGCATCTCAATTTCACTTCAGCCCTCAAAGACCATATCTAGAGGTATTTCATCATAAGTCAGAGTTGTACTGATGACCCCACAACTCCCCATAAACCATACACAACACATAATACCCCATCAGACCCCCATAAACCATTATCCCCATGCCACTCAAGCCCTCCACCCCAAGTACCATCATGTTCCAAACTGCAGGTATGTCTCCTCCCTGATACCCACACTTGCCTAGGCAGCCGAATCCCAACACAAAGAATTCAGCATGTACCCAGCACAGGCTAACCAGAGCCGGGGGGCTGCCCGAGCCCCAAACACCCTAGACTCACCGCTCGAGCAGTCAGGTCCTCCCCAGCCAGGCTCACAGTGGCAGGTGTCCGGGGAAACACAACGGCCATGCACACACTCCTCTGTACACAGGGCTGCGGGGGCCAAGAGAGAGAGAGAAAGAACAGGAACAGTGAAAACCAACCATCTGGTCAAGGAGCATAAACCACTTCATAACGACTCCCTGAGGCCCAAGGATGCTCAGAATGCATCACTAGCTTTGGAGAAAATCAAGCTACTCCAGACCTCAGTTATTTAATTAACTCTGAAATGTGTCCAACAGGAGTAAGCTTGATCCTAGCCTCATTTCCTAAAATGAAATCCAAGCCTGAAAAATGGCAGCCTTGGTGGCTTTTCGAGAATATTTCCTGAGGCTTAACACTTGGAGACCCTCCACAAAGCCCATCTCCTAAAGCCACACTCCTGTTCTTTCCCCATTCACTCAGAAAATTACCTGTCATGTTCATCATTTGTTTTCCCCAATTTCTTTCTGCAAAGGCCCTGAAATTTATCCAGTTGCCTGAAAAGAACAGGTTCCTCTCCCCTTTCCCCCACCTTTCTGCCTTCCTCCCCAAATGTCCCTATTTTGGGGCTTTCAAATGTCAGCAAATCTGCAAAGTACACAAATGCTGAGGAAAAGGCAACAGCTAATTATAAGAAAGTAATTAAGAGAGACATCCACGATGATGATAATTGTAATTAGAAATGCCTGGCAATTTCTTATCACGCAGTCAAATGCTACAGCCTCCTGAATTGGGAGGCAACAGCAGCAAAGTTCCCATCAACTGCTCCAGCATGGAGAGGGCTTATTGGCAGTAGTTTAAGAAAGGAAAATTATGACTCTCTTCCTATACATCCACATTTTCTCAAGGTCATCTTTGTTCCTCAGAGATCTGCCCCACCATCTAATCCATCAGTGAAGGATTACAGAATGCCATTGCCACTCTTGCCAATTTTGTAAGCTTGGGAAATCAGCAGCTACCATTGACCCTGCTTCTTAGTGGGAAGCTAGCTGAAGTGCTTTCTTCTGACAAGCAGCTAGAGTCCTTCTATCTGCCTGGCACTGGCCTGGGACATCAGGTGGCTCCAAATGGTAAGAGCTGCCAGTGACCTCTGAACACCCACCCAGCTTCCACATCCACTGCCTAGCCTGAATGCCCACTGCGAGGGCACTATCAGGTTAGACAACAAAATCCATTTTATGGTAGGTGGAGGGTCTTCTGGCCCCTCCCAAACACAGGTGCTGACCCTGAAGCTGTTGCTTTAGCTTTGGCCAGACCCCAGACAAGGTAGACCCAGAAGAACCACTTCATATGCCCCACTGGTGAATGGTGTGAGTTCGGCCTATTCTCTGCAAGCCTAGGATGTGGTGTGTCTGGGGAGAGCACTGGCACCTGAGTCCTACTCATTTGTATAAGTGCCTTTCAGGGAGAGTTCTAGTTTATGCTGAAGACCTCTACAACCCTTCACTTGGAGCTCTAGGGAGCAGCCAGGACCTACCAGCTAACCCACTGGACCCTAACTCCAGAAATCAGCTCTACTCAGAACCACCATGAGCTGCTTACCAGGCTACTAACCAGACTCCAGCCAGTCACCCCTGCTGCCCTGGCTCCCTGCTCTTATTGGACTTTCCAAACAAGCTCAAATGGGTCAATGTTCCCAATATACCATGGACAACAGGTGTCATCCCCAGCCCCAGGCTGGACCTTGCCAGCTCCCAGCCCTGGCCTCAGCTGCTCCCTTTTTCTTTCATCTCACCCTCATAGGCTGAAGTCCCAGCATAGTCTTCACCTAGGCCCATCCACCTTTCAGCAGATGGCTTAGGGGTTGGAGGAGCAAGTCCAGAGGGAATAGAATAGGGCTGCTATACTTGACCTCCCAGAAGTGTAAGAGCTGGAAAGAGAGGCCAGAGGAGCTGCTTTAACACATTGACTGCCTGCCCTACAGGGTGGAGTTGGGCAGGGGGCTTGGAGCAGCTCAAGAGAGGAGGGGCCAGGACAAAGCCTACCAGTGCCCTGCCAACCTTCGCCCTTCTGAAGCTAGACACCTGACCACTGGCATGCCTCCTACATCCTCTCCTTAGCTGGAGAATGGAGGGGCCTTTAGATGCTCTGAGAAAGCCCCATCCTGTCTTTTCCCTTGGTCCCTCCCTTAAAGTCCCAGGGACCCCAGCTCAGCCCTGTATCCACCATACTGGCTCCTCATGATCTGATACACAGAGCACAGCTGACCTACAAACCCTAGGCCTAACTCCAGGGATGTGGTTGCTGTCCCTGTGGTGCCTTCAGACCTCATTATCTCCCTCCCCTCCTCACTGCCCTGGTATTATGCCTGGGCTATTTGCTTGTCAAAACCTCAATCCATTCATATTTCATAGGTATTGTTTAGACAGTGTTGTTTGAGGCATGAAATATTGATAGCAAATACCAGAGGTTCACATAGCCATATTTGGCAATTGGGCCACTGTGTGTTTGTGTACCTGGCGGGGAGGGGAGGGGGGTGCTGCAGGGAGAGTCTCCTGAGGAGGGCTAGAGGTGAAACCCATGGCCCTCCCTGGGGCTGGGGTGGCTGACTCCTACTTCAGGAGCCAAGTGTAGCCCTGCAGCAGACAGGCCCTCTAGAGAGGGCTGGGATTTACAGATCAAGTGCTCCTAAAACATGCAGTTCTTTCTGCCTCAGGCCCCCATGAGAGCCAAACCCATAGGAAGGGCTGAGTTAGGGTTCTGCCATCCTGACTTCCCTCTTCTCTGGCTCTTGTATCTCTCAACAGGGACATTTTGTTGAGTCCCTCTTTCTGCTGCTGCATATCCATCTGCTGTGGTGGACAGGGAATCGGAGGTGGGCTGACAGGCTATGTGACAGAGGGCCAGGCCCTCTCCCTGCCCCACAGAGAAATTTGAACCACTGCCCTCTCAGTGCCTGAGCCCTCTTATCTTTCACACACAGGCCATCTCCCACACTCTCACCTTTCACTGAGGTCATGGACATATGGGGTAGGCTGAAGAGACCTAATGACAGAATCCTGTTTGGGGACAGTATGCTGGAAGGCAGCCCCATCTTCACCCCTGATGGAGAGGCCAGGGTGTTAGATAATGTGATAACCTAATTTTAAATTCCATATCTGCCAGTTACAATTATGATTACAAGACAATAAATATTTAACCTTACATGTCTCAGTTTCTTCATCTGTAGAATGGGGATGATAGTACAGTCATACACCACATAATGATGTTTCAGTCAACAACAGACTGCACATATGACAGTGGCCCCATAAGATTATACAGAGAAGCATTTAGCAGAAGCTTTTGCCAACTTCAACAAGCTCCTTAAAAATTCTGAAAACGTGGTCCACAACACTAAAAGATTTTCATTAAGAGAGAAAAATATTTATGGTACATTATCCGCTTACAAGCAAATCTATGGGGCGGGGGGAATATGCAAACCACCATGGACATATTTCTGAAAACAGTGACACCTTTTCAGAAAAGCCTGAGGCAAGTCCTTCAGGAGGTATTCCAGAAGAAGGCATTGTTACCATAGGAGATGACAGCTCTGTGCAAGTTACTGCACCTGAAGACCATCCAGTGGGACCAAGGTGTGGAGATGGAAGACAGTGATACCGATGAACCTGATCCTGTGTAGGCCCAGCTAATGTCTGTGTTTGTGTCTTAGTTTGGAACAAAGAAGTTTAAAAAGTTTTTAAAAAAAGTTAAAAATTTTTAAAGTAGAAAAAAGCTTATAGAATAAGGATGTAAAGACAGGAAGTATTTGTACAGCTATACAAAGTGTTTGTGTTTTAAGCTAAATGTTATTACAAGAGTTGAAATGTTAAAAAAAAAAACTCTAAAGTTTATAAAATAAAAAAGTTACAGAAAACGGAGGTTAATTTATTATTGAAGAAAAAGCTTTTTAATAAGTTTAGTGTAGCCTGAGTGTGCAGTGTTTATGAAGTCTGCATAGTGTGCAGTCATGCCCTGGTCTTTCACGTTCAGTCACCACTCACCCACTGTCTCACCCAAGAGCAACTTTCAGTCCTGCGAGCTCCATTCATGGAAAGTGCCCCACACAGAAGTACCATTTTTTATCTTTTATACTGTGTTTTTACTGCACTTTTTCTGTTTAGATACACAAATACCATCATGTTATAATTGCCTATAGTATTCAGTACAGTATCACGCTATACAGGCTTGTAGCCTAGGAGCATTGGACCACATCGTAGAGCCAAGGCGTGCAGTAGGCACACCATGTACGTTTGTGAGTACACTCTATGATGGCTGCACAACAACAAAATCACCTAACAATGCATTTCTCAAAACATGTCCCCATTGTTAAGCGACATGTGGCTGTACCTATTGCATTGGTTGTTGCAAAGATTTAATGAAATACATTTAAAGTGCTTAGACAAATGCCTGGCACACAGTGAGAGCTCAATAAGCATGAGATGCTATTATTTCTCTCTCTCTTGACTATAAAACAGGGCAGTGGAACACATCACCCTTTGGGGTCCTTCCACTGCTGATACTCTTGATGCTTCTAGGGCTTCCCTGTCTCTACCATATCACCTTAAAGCACCTGGAATCTTGAAATGCTTCCACTGGGCTCCCAGTCCTGGGTCACCAAGGCCAGGCAGAGACTCCACCACCCAGCTCTACCAAGAAGCCAGGAGGGCTCAAACCCTAGTTCGCACATTTATGGAAGGTGAAATATTATCCCCAGAACCCCCCTATCCACACAAGGTTCCCCCTGACTGGCCCAGCCTACAGAAGCCTCTTCTTCCTCTGAATCCAATGTTACTCTGGAGGGAGTAGCCCATTGGGGGTATATTTGGTCTCCTGCCACTTCCCTCTTTAGAGTGTGTTCATATGGTCTTTCCAATTAGACTGTGAGCTCCTTGAGGCTAAATACAGAATCTTTGACATCCCCATATCACCTCATGAGTCATGCCTTATAGATACTCCATGAGCAGCTGTTGGTGACTCTTCTGAGTACCTGTGCTTTGAGAGGAATATTGAAAAGCTAGGTGAGGAGGATCAAAGGATGTAGGCATGTGACTTGTGAGAGTTATGTGAAGGTTGGACTTGTGGGGGAAGGCTGTGTAGTCTGAAAAAGGAAGTATTAGGTGGGGGTGATGTTACAGTCAGCTGAAAGGCTGCTAAAGAGAAGTAGGAGCCACTCTGTCCAACACAGCATAAGGACCTAGGAGTGTACTTGACAAGGGGGCAGATTTCAGTCTAACCAAGGCAAGACTTTCTAACACCTGAATGAGTTCAGCAGTTAAAAAGCTATTTCTGTATGTGGGGAGCAACTCATTGCTGGAAACATTCAAGTGGAGCACAAAGGACCTATAAATGCTGGAGGGCAAGGGTCGGCAGGCAAACTATGACTCTCAGGCTAAATCCTGCTGGCTGCCTATTTCTATAAATAAAGTTTTGTTGGAGCACAGCCAGGCCCATCCATTTACATAGTGTCCATGGCTGCTTTTGCACTACAAGGACAAAGCCAATTTGTTGCTACAGAGACTGCTGGTCAGCAAAGCCTAAAATATTTACTATCTGATGTTTTAAGGAGGGTGTGGGCCCTCCTGCTCTAGAGCTTTCCTGGTTTAGTGAAAAATTAGACTATGGGATTTTTAGGATCTCTTCTCCTCTTCTTCTGTCATTTACTCACTCCCCTGTAGACTGGATGGTTAAACAACACCCAAAAGGTGCCCAGTGATGCCGGCCTCCTTTCTGAAGTAGTCCTCTGGGTCCACCTGAAGGGACAGGGGCTGTCAAGCTGGGGCATAACCTTCAGCAGCAACAAATGCTCACTTGGCACTTTATTTCGGCCCTTTCCCCCTGCCCCTGTTGGTGGTGCTGGTGGTGGTGGGTACTAAGGACAAGGAATATGGGTGATTTAGTGACCACTTGTGTCACAACTGAGAGTCTTTCCCAGTAGACAACAGTAACTGTGGTGCTTGAAAAAGAGACCAAACGATATCATTTTTCTTTGCCCAGCACTAAGTATTTATTGTCCCCATTATGTCCTTGAGGTAGGTATTATTACTACTCCACTTACAGTGAGAAATCTCATTTTTATGACTGCCCCCCACCACCAGGAGCCATTTAAAATATTTTTTTTGTTAATCACTTCCTCTCCCATGAAATTCTGCTACCTACCACAGATACACTGTATATCTGTGTATGTACTGTATATATATCTATGCTTTATGTATAAACAGACTAAGACCCAATTTTTACCCTTTTAGAATGTATGCGTTGGATTTTCTCCATTTGCACTCTCAGATCACTCCCCACCCTTCTCCACCCTTGTCTGTGCCCTGAGAGGTAGACCTCCATGGACTGTACTATCAGACTTCCTTGCCCTCTGGCTCTGAATGTGTTCGGCTAATGGTAAATACCAGAGGCTGGGGCATGGGTTGGTAGCAGTTGTTCTTTCTCCTACAGCTCAAGGTGGTGGAAGGGGAAGAGAAGGCCTTTTGGTTGAGGAGTAGAGTGGTTCTCCTTTGGTGCTAGTCCTAAATACTGCAGCACCTCTTATTGGTTTCCCTTACCCCCGCCTTTATAAATAACTGTTTTATTAATCTCTCCTCAGTTACCATGCCATCTGTTTCTTGCCAGGATCCTAACTGATGCAGTGGCCAAGCTGAGAGTTAAAACCCACATCTCTGTGATGCTAAAAGGCCTGCTCTTAACCACATGCTCCACCACTACCTGGATCCCAGGCTGATATAAGTTCCAGTGCCAGATCTGTTACTGACTTGTCACCTCCTCTGGGTCTCAGTTTATCTGCCTGTGAAATGATGGGGTTGGATGACATGATCCAAATGTTCCTTCTAGTTCTGGGAGTCTAGGGCTCCACTGCAGCAATGATTGACTTTTTTGGCTCACTGATTCAAGCCAAGTTTGAGAAGAATCCTTTCTGCAAATGCAGGCACAGAGCTTGGCATGGGAACAAATGTGTTCTGAGGTACAAATGCAAAGCCAGAGCGTCAGTCCTGGGGCAAGGGGTGAGCCTGCATCAGCAGCCCAGGACCCAAAATGGGGATCTTGGCCTTGAGCAAAGGGGTCAGGTCAGACCTCAGGTCTCCTATGTACACTGTTGAGACAACACTGGCTCTTCCCTGATCGAGGTACCCAGTCTGCTGTCCTTCGTTCATGATAAGCCCTGTAAATTAATCATCAATCCTATTAGAATTCCACCCAAGATGATCCACAAGTCCCTGAGGTGTTCGTGGCAGTTTGCAAATGGTCTTACTAGTTAATGGAACTATAAAAATTACATGAAAAGGTCAAAATAAATAAAGACAACTTCCATGCTCCCTGGCCAACTGGCCTGATACCCAGATAGGAAAAAAGCAAGCTTGGAAGCCAGGGAAAGAAGGTGTAGCCTTCCTGAATTCTACAGCATATGGCTTCTGGAGCTTCCCCTGAACCCAGTTTCCCCAGAACGCCAAAGCACATTGATCAGTCCTCCATTAGCATTCTTGGCAGGAGGCTCAGATCAGGCTGTCATTTGATTCTGCTTAGAAATAAAATGACCTATATGCAAGTGGACCCAAGTGCCAATTCAAAGTGACACACTTAGCATAAGCGATTCTGCCAAGCCCAAGGTCACACAGAATGTGGTGGGTATGTGGGTGTATGTGTCTGTGTCAGAGAGTTACCAAGGGGAATTCTAAAACAATTCATCAGATGTGTATCATTCATTCCTTTATAATTGTCAGCCCTGAATCCCCTCCGTGGCTGGCCCCACTCCCAGCACATCTAGAGTTGGCTTTCAATTGCTTCGGTCACATCTGGCTCTAAGACATGAATAGTCAATTAAAAAAAAAAAAAATTTCACCTGCAGGGCTGATAAGATGGAAGGACATTAAGAGCCAAACACTTTCCTAGTCTGTGGCCTGCGGGCCTGCAGGTCTCCCTTTTACCTAATGGGAGTTCTGGGGAAGCTCACAAAGGACTCTGGGACTGGTAATCAGGGGTCCACCCCCCTTCCACCCTACCTGCTAAGCTGGTTCATAGTCACTCATTGTAATTCAGTGGTACCTTGCTGAGTTTTATGCCTTGGCTGGCTAGCATTATCTAAAAGCCTGGGTCTCCATTCTGTCATTTATTAGCTGCACTGTCTTCGAGCCACCTGTCTTGTCCTCAGTTTCTTCATTTATAAAATGGCTCTGGACTTAGAGAGTTATTGCAAAGAATAAATAAGCTCATTAAAGCAAAGCACCCAGAACCAGAGGTTAGTTATAATTGTTACTGTTTGTTTTTTACGCTATTGTTACGATATTCCTCTTTCCAGGGCCAGGGTTACCCTGAATGCATTCCACCCAAGATGACCCACAAGGCTCACTTCAGCTTGAGGGATGAGAGAATAGCATGAGTTAGACCTGAAAGGGAGTCCTTATTCACTGGGAATACTGAAGGTATGAGGGTGGGGGGCAGGGAAGAGGAAACAATCCAGTTTCAGCTCACTGGTGAATTATAAGTTATCCAAGGTAATGCATATCCCTTTTCTCCTCCGTTTCTAAGAGGAGCATGGAAAGAAAGGAGGCCACAGACTGGCTGCCAGGCCCTTTCTCTTGTGGAGAACAACTGGTCGTACCTCTGGGGGCAGAGGAGCAGGGAGAACGTGAACTTGGGCTGGGGTGGTGTTCTGCAGCCTAGGTCCTTTCTGCTCCTGTGCACCCTCTGCTTACTCATGCAAATACCCACCCACACATGCATTCACTCTCAAGTGTTTACCTAGCACATCCTGGACAGCAGTTATGGAGAGGAGTCCAAAATGCAGAAATGGCCAGGCCTTGCCTTGCCCTGCCCTGCCCCTGAAATTCCCAGAGAGTGAATACTCCACCTATCTGCTTTTAACTCTTTTCCCCCCATAGAGACACTCTGGCCCCTAGGAGCCTGGGGTAACCCCTCAGAGAGTTGTGCATAAAGAGACGAGGGCTGTGCTCTGATACCTGTGGGCCAGGATTTGGGGAGATCCAAATAAACTTGGGAACCAGGATGTTTGGATTCGAGTGTTGGTTCTGCCACTTTCTAGTTATGTAACCTCAGGCAAGTTACTTTATTTCTCTGGGCCTTAGTTTCATCATCTTTAAAATGGGAGCAATCTCTAGCTCGTAAATTGGTTGCTAAGTTAAATTATCGATACATGTGAACTGCTTAGAACAGTGCCTGGTACATGGGAATGTAGTTATTATTTTTTTTCAAGGCTATCTATTTCATCCTTCTGCCTCTGAGCAGTCACTCCAAAAATATTTATTAAGCACCTACTATGTGTCAGGCACTGTGCTAGAAATTCCATAAGCAAGCCACAGCTCCTGCTTTCACAATGTGATAGTGGGAAAGGGAATCAGCACCTGAGTGGGCAGGTAGGCAGGCCAGTAGGAAGGTAAATGAGTGAGTGAACAAGTGGGCAAGAGCACTAAAATGTTCCTGGTGCTGAAATCACAGCTAATTTAGGATGGGCGCCAGGAGAAGGTAGGCAATTCTTATGTAACCTGGTAGACAGGGGAAGAGCATCACAGAACAGGTGATGCTAAACTTGACATCTATTCATAATACATTTACTGAGTACCTACCATGTGCTAGATATTGTATAAGCCTTCCCCACCCACCAAAGACCATCAAAATTTGCAGGGTTTTCTGCAGGAAGAAAACTTTCTTTACCTCCCTTTTTCAGCCCTCTCACTTCTCCAACGTGGGTGCTCCCTCCTGCCTTTCTCCTCTTTGGCACATGGAACTCCTTCTGGTTCTGAATGTGCCCCAACCCTCTTTACCCTGGGCCTTCATACAGCCTGGAATTCCATCCACAACCCAGCTCTCCAGCTCTCTCACCACTTCTGCTTATCCTTCACATTAACTTAGGTACCACATCTTCCAGGAAGCCTCCCCTGACTGCATTGCTCCCAGGCTGGGTTGGGTCCTCTCGCTGCTCCCACATGCCACGTACTGACTTCTCTGTGCCACTTATCTGTCTCCTGTCAGCTCCATGAAAGCAAAGAATAGGCCTCTGTATTTCATTCTTATGTTCCAGCACAGCACTTGGCACATGGCAGCTGTTCAATAAATATACATCAAATGAATAAGTATCTGAACCTGCAAAAGAGCTCTCTCTCCTTTCCCTTCACCCAGAGCCCTAGCTCTCTCTTACATGGGGCATGCCAGTCTGGTTGGGGCTGAACACATAAATTCAGCTAAGATACCACTGCAATGCAAAGACCTGAGTTCAAGTCCCCAATTCCACCACAGTGGGACAGTAAAATGCTCTTTAGGAAAATTTCAGCAACTCTCCAGCTAATAGGCAAGGACCATTCCAGCAAAACCCAAGAAGGATTCTAGTCTGGGTTTGGGCCTCCCTAGTTCAGCTTGAAACCTCAGGGGCAATTTACCATCAAATGCTAGGGTCAGATCATAGACTCCCCTAGGGTCCTCTCTTGTATCTACCAATTACCCCAAGATATTAGCCTGCTTCTCATAACTCACCTCAACATAGCTTAACTATTAACAATTGTTTATCAATTAAAATTGTAACTTGTCAGATGTCCCTATTGGTTTCCCCCATAAAACAATCACATCCAAACACTGGACTTGATAAGAGACCGGTATTGCAGTCAATTCTCCTGATAGATGCTGTGAGCCCCAGATCTGACTGTGGATGCTCCTGGTACCCTTGGCCTTCCTTGCTTTGTAAAGAATTTTCCCAGCTGAGCTGTTCAAACCACCAATCCTGCATTCCTTCTAGGAGCAACAGCTTTTCAACTTGTTAATGATGTTGGTGCATACAGCCTGAGTCAGCAACCCCAGCACACGACCCAAGAAAATCTTTTCCTGGGTCTTTTTTTTTCTTATTTGACAGATGCAAGACTTTCTCCAGAAAGACACATTCCAGCTGATTGATTTTTTTCTTTGGGAAATTGATCCTCACCACCTACAAGGAAAGCAAACATTGAGGCCTGTCGAGCATTTTTTTAATGTTCTGATTTAAAATCCGGTCCCCTGATTCTGCCTTGCGATTTGCCTTCCCTAGGGAAAGAGCTGGCCTTTTCTTACAGCCACGTGTGACAGAGTCTCTAAGGAAGGGGTGTAGGAAGAATGAGCCAAAGAACAAATGATGCTCACTGTTGGCTCTCCATCAGGGAGGCCCCGGGCAGAGGAATGTGGTTAATCATGTGGGCTTCAGGTTGGACAGACCTGGGTTTAAGTCCTGGTCCTTCCACTTAGCTAGCTGTGTGGTCTTGGCTCAATTAAAATGACTCAACATCACGAAACCTCAAGTTCTCTACCTGTAAAACTGGACCAATAGCATTACCTAAATAAATAATAAAAAGTTATTGTGTGAGGCTAAGTAAAATAATGCCTGAAATGGTTGGCAGAGTGGACTCTTAGCAAGGACCCCATAAATCCCAACTCTTACTACATGGTTGGTTTTGGAAGAGGCAGCCCACTCATGACTCTCGAACATGTGCAACTCATGGACTTCAGCAGGCACTCATAACCAGTGTCTCAAGCAGAAGGGGCTAAGTAATTAGAGTCCCTATTTCCACCACTTCTTCCCGTGCTTAGAGCCCCTTTCCTACATCCTGTGCCAAATTTCTACTGAGATGCTTCTCCTAGCAGGGAATGAAGTCACTTTGTTCCAGCCTCATTTAATTGCACCGCATCCTTAAGTGAGAAAGACTCTCCTTAACCTCTGGGTCTTTGCATGTGCTCTTTCCTCCCAAAGACGCTCTTCGACCTCCTCTTTGCCTAGCTAATTCATCTCTCAGGTCTCATTTTAAATGTTGCCTGCTTTTGGAAGCCATCCCTAGCTACCCTCAATAGGTTAGGTGCTTCTGATCCATGCTCCTAGGACCTGCCCTTCCCCGTCAAAGCAGGTCACATGTCCCTATTTTGCTTGTCTATCTTTCATACTAGACCAGTGGCCTCTGAAAAAAGAATGCCATCTCTCACCATCGAATCCTCAGGGCTCAGCACAGCGCTGGCATAGATTAGAGGCTTAGTAAACATCTGGTGAATGTATGAATGAATCCTCTTTCATTTATGAACAGATCTGATTACTGGGAAGCTTTTTGCTTCACTGAGCTGAAATCCGCCTCCTTGGAATTTGCCTGCATTGGTGCTGAGTCTGTCCTTTCTTGCTCCCCAGCCCACATCTCGTCCCAGTTCCATATGACAAGCTTTTCTCTACTGGGACTGAAGCAGATGGGAGACAGAGTAGCAGGAACACACACTTCTAAGCAAGTTGTGGCTGGGACCGATAGTGGCTATTAGAGGAGAAGTTTTCTTCCTTCCTTCAAAGTTAGTCTTTTGTCTTGGGTACTGTTGCCAGGCTGCTGCCACCAACCAGCACAATGAAGCCCATCCCAGTTTTATGAGTGTCACTGCCGCATGTCCCAGTGGGAGCAGCCCATGTCCCGCTGGTTTTAAATCTCATTGCTATTGAGAAGCTAAATCAGGAACTACTTAGCATCACTGATTTAGGGCTTTAATAAAAATAATGCAGTGGAAGGGAAAGGCAGCTGTGAAGGTCACTGTCTGCCACCCCTCCCATCCTGCTCCTGCCTTCCTGTTAGGATCTTTTTTTAGCCTAGGGACCCCTAAATTCCCTTGACTCCCACAAATGGGACTTTATGCTTTTATAAATTAGTCCTCATCACAATCACATCCCTTGACAGCCTAGGCTATGTTTGTTGCTTGCTCAGTTGCATTTAGGAATTTCCTGCCTTCTTAGGAACTTAATACTTCTTCTCTTCTTCGAAAAGACCCTTTAACTCTTGGCCTCAGAGTCTGGAGGCCTCTGACTCTGCCCTAGCTCTATGGTTAATTTGACATGTGGACCCCTCACAACTTCCGCCTGAACAACACAGAACATTGCAGGACAAACTCTCAGAGCCTCGACAGTTTGATGTTCTATGAGCGGGGAATTTGCAGTTCTCCTCTGACTAGAGTTTAGAGAAGATTTCCATTCTCCTGACCCAAACCATCCCTGACCTAGGGTCAAGCCAAAAGTGTTTCCTTGCATTTCAAATAACTATTTGAACATCTAATGCCTTAGTAATTAGTATGAAAGACTATTTTTAAATAATCTTTTTACTTTTAAAATCACCAACACCTGTCCCACAGCTGCTAAGTGGCAAATCAGGATTCAAGCCTAGTGCTCTGCAGGCCTAGAGCTGGTGCTCCTCCCCACTCATACAGCCTCTATAGCAGACCTAAGCCTGCAGAGCAGCCTGATAAAGGAGTGATGTTGGCACAAGCGCTGGGTGAGCAGGGAATACTTCTTAGTGGAGGAGGGAACCCTAGTGGGTGGCATGAAGCACCTCACTTGGGTGGACAGAGGCCTTAGAAATGCAGTCCTAACCAGCTCTTTTCTGACTCCAGTGATTAGTGCGTAGGGTCACCTGCATCTTACTGTTCCAGGGCAAAAAACAAGCCATCATCTGGCCCTGGTTATATCCTGTCCTGTCCCACAATCACACAGATTTTCTGAGGCTTACTCTGCAGGATGGCCCTGCCTCTTGTTTCCTCCCTGCTTCCCTTCCCTGCTCTAGAGCAGCCCCACAGCTATGCAGAGAAACAACTGAGATGAGAATGGGAAAACACTCTGTTTTCTCCTAAATATTTCACCCATAGGCCTGTCTGTGTGTTTAGGAAATAGCAAACTTCAATATACTTGCTTGAGAAAATGACAAATGTGGAGGGTCATTTACTGCAGCACTGTCTATGATACATAAGCTTGGAAAAAACCTAAATGTTTATCCACAAGGGAAAAGGTAAATAATTATGGCATAGCCACACCATGGAATACTATGCAGCCATGAAAAACAATCCGAAGCCTCTTTATGTACACAAAGCTAAGACTGAAGTGAAAAAAGTAAAAGGCAGAACAGGTTTTAGAATATGCTGCCATTGGTGTAAAATTTAAAAGTGTAGGGAAGGCATGGAAACAACCTAAGTGTTCATCAGCAGATGAAAGAATAAAGAAAATGTGGTATATAGATATGCCTCTTGACTTACGAGGGGGCTACATCCCGATAAATCCATCATAAAATGAAAATACAGTAAGCCAAATAACTTAACCTACCAAACATCATAGCTTAGCCTAGCCTACCTAAAACGTGCTCAAAATACGATATTCAAAAAAAAAAAAAAGAAAAAGAAAAAAGAAAGAAAACACTCGCAACACAGTGTACTGTAGACTATCAATTGTTTACCCTCATGATCACATGGCTGACTGGAAGCTGTGGCTCACCTCCATGGTCCAAGATCATAAGAGAGTATCTTACTACACATCACTAGCCTGAGATAAAAATCAAAATTTGAAATTCAAAGTACAGTTTCTATTTAATGTGTATTACTTTCACACCATCATAAAGTCGAAAAGTCATAAATCAAACCATCATTAAGTTGGGGACTATCTGTATATACAATGGAATACTATTCAGCCAAATGAAGAAGGAAATCCTGCCATTTGCCTCTACATGGATGGAACTTGAGTGTATTACGCTAAGTGAAATAAGTCACACAGAGAAAGACGGATACCTTATAATCTCACTTGTATGTGCAATCTAAAAGAAAAAGAATCAAACTCCTAGAAAAAGAAAGCAGATATGTGGTTATGGAGCAAGTTGGTCAAAAGATACAAACGTCCAGTTATAAGATAAATGAGTACTAGGGATGTGATATACAACATGACAACTGTCGTTATCACTGCTGTGTGGTATATTTGAAAGCTAAGACAGCAACCCTTACAATTTCTCATCACAAGAAAAAAGTTGTTCTCCTTTTTTCTTTTCGTATCTATATGAGATGAGGGATGTTAACTTATTGGTAATCATTTTACAATATATGTAAGTCAAGTCACCCTGTACTTCTTAAACGTATACAGTACGGTATGTCAATTATATCTCAATAAAACTGAAAGAAAAAGTATAGAGAAAGAATACATAAACATATTTCCTTATATAGTCATAAAATATATCTGGAAAGATGCACCAAAACCAGTAACATTGGTTTCCTCAGGAAGGGGAAACTAGGGGAAATGCTTTATATTATATTTCTTTTATAACTGTTATATATTAAACCAAGGGAACATGTTAACTATGCAGAAAATAAATACCACTAAAACTACAAAAAATAAGGCACATTCTGCCCAAGGCCTCTCTTAACATACAGAAGAATCCACTGTGAGAGGAAGCACATTAGTGTCAAACTTATTAATCCCATGCTAGAGTAACTGTTATCACAGTGAGGCCCTATGGGAACAAGGATCAGGATTGATATGTTGTGAGGAACATTTATTTGAGTCATGGAACCAAAACTTAGCCACTGCCAGAAGGTCCGTTCTGCAGCTGAGTTAGGGCCGGAGGAGTCTCCCCTGGCCCAGGCCAACCCAGGCCAACAGCAGGTCCCCAGGGTCACCGCAGGGCCTGGGAGAGGGGTGAGGCCAGCAGAGTAAGAGTGGAGGCTGCACCAACTTGCCGCTGGTCTCAGCACAACACCTCAAGGCCCCATAAAACACAGTCACACAGATTCCCTGAGGTGACATTTACTCCTGTATCACTCTGAGAGGAATATTGGTTTTTTGTCTTGTTTTGTTTTTTTCAAAATAAGACCCTTGTTCTCCCACATTCCAACTGTCATCATCCTAATCTTGTAAGACGGCCTCCTTTGGTCCCCTTCGTTCTCCCTGCCTCCTTCCTATGCTTTTTTCCTTCTCTTCCATACTTCTCATTTACTCCCTCACTTTCCTTTTCTCTACTTTGTCTTCATTAATTAATTAATTCACATGCCTGCTCTAAGCATCTCCTCAGGCCCAGGCTCATTAGGCACAAGCTTCCTTCTTCCTTCCATCTCAGTGCCGCTAGTTTTCCAGGGGATGGGCTGGGACAAAAGGAGGGAGGAGGAGGAATGGGAGCAGAGGCTGCAGCACGTGCCAGGCTGATTCTGTCATTTTGGGCCCCAGGAGAGCTGGATGGGAACAAAGCTAATGGGACCCTAGATTGGTCAGCATTAACTGTTGAGAGGACACTGCATTCCCCCAAGCCAGCAGTTTGATGACACGTGATTACCTTCTTCGGGTCCCTGAACCCCTTCCTCTGAGCTCCCCATCCACCTTCGCACCCTTCTTTCAAGGCCCAGCCCATGCCCCTACTCTTGATGCATCCTGCTGGGAACCCCAACTGGCAGGAAGGTGGCACACTCTACTCTGTATCACAGTTCTGGTGACACCTGGCTTCTAACTATCTCAATCAAACCCCTTAATAGGTGGACCTTTATCTGTGTCCTACTCTGTCCTGCAACCCTGACCTGCCACCTAGCATATTTACAAAGGGAAGAAATGAAGGAAGCAAAGGATGGAAGAAAAAGAGAAAGGAAAGGAGGAATTGAAGAAAGACAAAACCGATTGCTGCCTCTGAATTTTCAAAGCACATAATAGTTACTATTCATCAGGCACTTTATAATTTCTAAAGCATATTCATGTTTGTCATTCATTTGCTTTCCCAATATTCCCAAAAGGTAGGCAAGACAGGTCATTAGACCCACTTCACAGATGGGGACAATGAGGCTCAAAGACTTGAAGGCACTTGATAAAGTTCATCCATACCTGAGCTGGTGGAGAATTCAGATCTCCTGGCCCCACGCCTCTGGCACTTGACACAGCCTCTCTCATTACCTGCAGCATTCTCTTGGCCTGCCTCCTAGGGCAGCTGGCATGATTCATTATTGCCTCACAAGTGGGGGTTCATCTTACCGGCTGGTCTATCAGATACTGGAGGGCAGAGACCCCTGTCTGGTGCTACTTCTGGTGCACAGACAAAGCCCAGAGCCTGGCATTACAAGACTTGCTGGTCTCTGAGGACCATAACACAGACCTTGCTGTTATGTCCCAGGCAGGGAGCTGTGCTGGGATGGGGATCCAAAGCACGTATCTCACAAGGGACCAACTGGCCAGGAGAGAGCCCAGAGCACTGCTGCCTCCTCTGGTGCCTGAGGACATTTTCTGACAGAAATCAGAAAGCCTAAAAAGGCAGGACACTTGTTTTCCCCTGGGGGCAGAAAAGTACAGAAAGCGACAAGTAATTCCGCCTTTAAACACGAATAACATTTCTTCTATCTTCTGTCCCAGAGCACCTACAGGGGGCACAAAAGTCATGCTCTCAACAAAATATTTTACCAAAATAACAAGAAACAAGATCAGACCCAGAGTGTAGCATGTGGGTTGCCATGGAGTCCAAAAAGACTTTGGAAGGCAGCAGTCAGGGCTGCAGCCTGCCGCCTTCTGTAGCTCCCTACATACCCACTTGCAAACACAAAGCCAGGGCCCTGCTCCACCTTCCTCCAGGCCCAGGCTAAGGCCTCTAGTAAAGCAAGGTCACCCAATCCAGAGTCATGAGACAAGATTGTGTGACCTTAGATGAAGGCTTTTCAGAGCCCCAATTTTTTCATCTGGAAAATGAGGATGATGATACATTCCTTACTATGATAGAACAACAGATAACAAGATAGGATACAGGTAGGATAACAAATACTTTGCAGAAAATACAAGGTGTGGTAGGACTGGTTAGTGGTTAGATTGTCAGCCCTAAAGCTGGGGTTTCTATGTTCAAATTTTGACTCCATCGCTTACTAGCTAGGTGACTACTTAGTAGGGCAACTCACTTAACTGCCAGCTGCCTTGTTTCCCCACATGCCTATAAGAACAGCAGCTAGCAGGTACTTTAGGTAAAGGTGGCCTTGGCAAAGGGAGAAGGGAAGGGGGTGGAAGACAACATGAGGGCAGGTCTTAATTACCAGAGTCACCTTATATCATCTAGCACTTTACAGTTTGCAAAGGCCCTTATTTCCCATGATTTCTCTTGCTTTTCTGCTCCTCTCTCTACTTGTAGTTCACAGCCAG
This sequence comes from Macroglossus sobrinus, assembly GCA_004027375.1. Taxonomy (NCBI): domain Eukaryota; kingdom Metazoa; phylum Chordata; class Mammalia; order Chiroptera; family Pteropodidae; genus Macroglossus; species Macroglossus sobrinus. The sequence goes on along the minus strand of PVKZ01002923.1, from coordinate 18,096 downwards.
GATTATTTGTCAGTTAGAGATAGATGAGGACTCCAAGCAGCTCACAGGAGGCAGTTCACCCAAGTTAATAGCAGAGGTATAGCTGGAACTCAGTCCCTCCTTTAGCTGGGCACAGAGGTACCAGAATACCCTGGAAAAGTCATATCTAGAAAGGGAGTCAGAGGCCAATGTGACAGCACCCCACAGCATGAGTCTTGTTCCCAAAAAGGAAAGAGGTGAGCCCTGGAGCAAGAGAGCACAAAGCTGCCATCACTCTCCAGCCCACATGGCCTGGCAGCCTGAGGGCAGAGCACTCCTAGATATAGCAGCAGTGATGCCTCCACACCCCTGAGCTCTCTCCAGACTCTTGCCTGTATTGGCTCCAGACCAGCTGGTAATGCCAAGGCCAGAGGTTCTATACTCTTGAGAGCCCCATGGAATCTGGCCCCATTCACCTCCTCTTTCCCATCCCCCAGCCACCATAGAATCTGGCCCCATGGCATCTGGTCCCATTCACCTCCTCTTTCATGTCCCCCAGCACCACCCCTATTCCCCCTGCCCCCCGCCCAGCCCTCTGTTCTCTACCATCTTCTAGGTTCTTAGATGCATAACGCTCAGTCCTACCTCTGGATCTTCACTCAGGCAGTTCCCCTGTCAGAAGCTCCCTCCCCACCCCCAGGTTTTACTACTCATCCCTCAGCGAACAGGCAGATCTGCCTCTGTCCAGGTCTGCATTCCTAGGAAAGAGCCTTGCCTTCAGAGTCAAACAGACCTAAGTTTGAAAACCTCTCTTCTAGTTCCTAGCCTAAGCACCTCTCTGTTTCTGCATCATCTGTGAACTGAGAATGACACCACCCACCACAAAGCACTGTCAAAAGATGGATGGGGTACACCACCATAGTGCTGGCACACCACAGACCCCATCATGTCATTCTCCTTCTGCTCACTGGGATGTGCAGCACGTGCAGAGGCAAAGAGCTAGCATTTGGAATGAGAACACACTGGAATATATTCCTCATTCCAACCAGCTAGAGAGCTAGGGACAGAGAAGGGCCACTTTCGGGGAAGAATATTAAGGATTCCAACCAATCAGAAGTCCCTCATCACCTTTAATTCTCCCAGAGGAAGCCTGTCCAGGATGAGTTATCTTCCATGGGAAGGAAAAGCAGCTCTGGTCCTTTTAACCTAACACGGATCATAGAGCAGAGAAAATATAACAGCCTCAAACCACTAAGCACTCTTCAACTAGATTTTCCCAGCCCTGCCAAAGAGGTAAGCAGAGGCCATGGTTAAATGAATATGTATGTTTTCTGGAGGAAGTGGAAAGCCCACCTGCATAGTGGAGATAGTAGGAATCCCAGAGGAGCTGATAGGGCATCAGCCCACAGGACCTCAGAGGCCAGGTCTGGCCAGGGCAGCCTGGCAAGGAGGTGGCTGCTGAGTCATGGTTTCTGGGGATGGACAGCCATGGAATCAGGGCACAGAGCACAGGGACATTCTATCTTGCTCCTTCATCCACCCCTTGACTGCTGTGTTGGTGGGTTGCCAAAACATACACATGAAAATTGCAAGTCTCATAATTCACCCAGATGGTGGAAACTCTTGAACTGTTCCTTCTCGAGAGACAGCTGTTCCACCACTGGGCCATATGGCTCCCCTTACCCTGTACCCTGCTCTGAGAAATGAACCACTTCCACAGGCAGCTTTCCAGATCTTAAAACTGTCTTTTGTTCTTAGCAGGTAATTAAGACCTCCAGCGGAGGTGTCCATGCTGTTCCACGCATGGTTTGTACACATGTCAGAGTGGAGTTTTCAAGCTCCAGCAAGTTAAATACAGGTGGGCAAAGCATGCCAGCTTTGCCTTCTATTCAAAAGAAGTGTCTGCCATCACAGAGAGAAAGAGACTACCCAGAAGTCAGCTCATCATTCCTCTGGGCAGGGCAAGCCCTCACCCGACTCAAGAATTCCAGGCTGGAAGTGACCTTCAGAACCCGTACTGTCTGCCTTTGACAGAGGCTTGTTTCAGCACAGACAGATGGAGACAGATAAACTTTATACCTTTCACCATTTGAATTGTACAGGTACTAACAAAGACCTTTAAGATTAGCTTGTGATTTAGGTATGTGCTGACCTCCTCAGTGGAAATTAAAGAGCACCAGAGGACAGAGACACTCTCTGTCACCAGCAAACAGTGTCCTGACCCCTCTTTGGGGGACCCCTCTATAGAGTTCATTGTTTCCCTCTAGGACACCATAGACTGAACCCCAGGGCCCTGATGATGCAGATGTAGACCGTCTTCACTCTCTTGTGGAAATGCAGTTTGTGCGCCCTCCTGGGGCAAGCAAAGCCCTGAATGATAGACAGTGTCTCGCCATTTACAAAGCTGATCTCCTGCACGCTCAACGGCTCCAACCCATTTCTGTGACACCTACTCCGAGCTCATTAATATTTATTTGCCATTCCTTTCTGACAGTTTCGAACATTTTCTTTAGGAAGTCAGGGAGGGGGACTGTGTGCCCTACCTCCCAGACCTTGGTTCCTTCCATTTCTTTTGCTTTTGACCTAGCGAGGAAGTTCTCTATACATTACCCTGCCCTGCTTGATAACAAGAGCTGACAATTAAGCGCTTACTGTGTGCCAGGCACTGTTCCAGACATTTTACATGAATTTATTCATCTAATCCTCACAAGCCTCAGTGGAAGGCACTATTATCATCCCCATTACACAGATGAGGAAACTGAGGCACAGAGAGAATAAATAGCAAGGTTTCCCAGGCCAGGCTTCATCCCAGTAGGAAATAGGAACTAGAATGGGAACTGAGCAGGACAAATGGTCATGCTGAGGAGTAAGGTGACCACACACAGCAATGGTCTAATAGGTAGCTGATATCCTATCAGCTAAATACTACCTACTCTCAACCTCCAGAGATACCAGGCATAGAAGCTTCTGAAGGTGACCTTGTATCAGCTGAGCCTATACGTCACTGGCTGTAACAGAATAGTCATGAGCACAGAACTCACACCCTACACCTGGGTTTGACTTATAGCTGTATCACTTCTTTGCTGTGTGACCTTGAGTAAGTTATGTAACCATTCTGGGACTCCCATTTCCTCATCTATTAAATGAGCATGTTAACAGTACCTATTTCACAGGGTTGTTGTGAGGATTAAATGAGTTAATACAGAAATGAGTCCTAGCATATAGTTTGTGCTATGTAAGTGTTAGCTAGGATGAAGATAAAGAAGTGGGCACAGTGTGGGGAAGGAGAGGAGAAAGAGAAAATTGTTATTTCTATTGCCAGATGAGCTAAGTGGGGATCAGCAGGGGCTGATGATTACAAAGCCCTCTCACACTGTCTTGTAGGACAGGGCTGACACACTTATTTTTGTTGACAAGGAAAGAGAAACTCCAAGAGGAGATTAATGTGTCTAAGCCACTCACTCAGCTAGTCAAAGTACAAAGCAGGGCTGCAAGCTGGGCCCCTGACCTGAACCAAAGCTGGACCTTTTATCTCATTGAGCCTGAGCACTGATGACAAGGAGACCCCAGCTCAGAGTGGGGCTCCATTCTTTTAAACTTAAAGTTCCAATGGACTTCTCAGCCCTGGCTTCCTCCATTATCAATGCACTGGAAACCTGGCTCTGCCACTTACTAGCTGTCTGAGTCTCAGTTTTACAAGTGGAAAGAGAGAAACAGTTCCTGGAAAGCCATCTTGAGGATAAAATGAAATAAATATGTGAAGATCTGACAATAAAAACGTGAGTCTCTCTCTTTGTGAAGGCAAGTGTCCTCCAGAGGAGGTTGCTATATAAGATGTGTTCCAAATGGCCTCGCTGTGTCCAAAGTGCCTCTGCTATGTCTGGGGTCCCCATCAGCTCCCCACTACCCCTCCACACCCTGGCCAAGTAGTCAAGTCTTTAGGAGAAACTGCAAAGGCATGTGCCAGCCCCTTTGGGGTCACATGCCAGGAAGAAGTCCTGCCCTTGGGAAGTTGAACCTCTTGTCCACCACCTTGAAAGAAACCAAACAGCATTTCCAAAGATCTGCTTCATGATTCTTTGCCAATCGCATGGCCTCTATTTGGTTCTTCCTCCAATTCTTTTCATTAAGAACTGCAATTGCCTGTTTTCATTTTAAACCACGCCATTGGTCTCATGTTAACTTTGCCCATTGACTTCAAAATGAGAAAACCTCTGTACCACAGTCACCATCACTAGAACTCTTATTTCATGGAAGTGCAGAGTTGATAGGTCTTCTGGCACTACAGATGAGGTCGAGGGAAAGGCAGGGTCCTGCACCCAATCACACAGCAAGATGATAGCCCACCAGGTGATGAGAACTCCTTCTCTGAAAGCTATGTCAGGGCTCACATCTGACAGCACAACAGTGGCCTTAAGCACCAAGTGGGTAGCTCCCTGATTGAGGCAGAACCCAAGTCCTCTCAACCAGGGTACAGTGACCTCCTTCTCAGTGTCAGAAGTCATTGCGGGGGTGGACTCTGAGACAACAAATGTTGCTTAGTGCCCCGGGATGTGGAGCCCCTCCAACCAAAACCATCCCATAAGGCACCAGATGGCACTGGACTGGGGCGGAAGACCTCAACTAGATTCTAATCCAGCAACCCACAGAAGTAGCCCCCAATCTGGGTCTTGCCTCTGGGGTTTCCATGCAGAGAGGCAATTAAAACGGAGGGTGTGATCTGATTAGAAAAAGACAAGGGCCGGCTGTTGCCACGAAGCCCCACATAGGGCTTGTGCCTGCCCCATGGACACAAGTAGGAGCACAGAAGAGGGAAGGGAAGAGCAAGAGGAAGAGAGGCAGACAGAAGATGAGAGGCAGGCCCTACTCAGTCTCCTTCTGCAAGGCCTGGTCCTGTCCTTCTTGCCTCCCCAGAATCAAATCGTCTGGTAGTGCTTTATGTAAGTCTATTGTACAAAAACAAGATTAAAAGGGACAGGCTGAAAAAAGCATCAGTCTCCCTAACAAAGGCCCCTCCACTTAGTAAATTAGGAGCTCTTTCCACCTGACACACTTTTAAAGGGAAATCTTCAATTACCATGTGTTGGCGGGGCCAGGCTACAAAAGGTCTGTCTGGTGACTTCATTCTCAAAGCCCAGAGAGCAGGCATTGAAATGGTTTTACATAATAGAGATACTAATCTAGTCCATATAATTCTGAGAATCCTTTATGGAGGACTGAAGGGCGTTTGAACCCTGCGGCTGTTTCAAAGAGATTTTCTGCAGCTTATGCATTTACCTTGCCAAAAGCTTAGCCGAGCAAACAAAGTCCTCTAAATCACACTCACTGCTGATTTACTATCAGGCCTCCACAGTTTGTTGGTGGATGGAATCTTTCGAATAAATAGAGGCCAAGGCCTTAGTCCCTCCACCTGGCCACACCAAAGGGATGGGGTCTGCCTTTAAGTTGAGGCTCCCCTGATTTAGGACTTTTCCTTTCCTTCCTCTAGGTTCAACCTAGGGTAAAGGTGACCAGAGGGGCAGTTCTCTGGCCAGGGGTGGGAGGAGGCCTCCCTGGCTTCTGCCCTTGGTTCCAGGTATACCTCCAACCCGGAACAAGATTAAAGGTGTCATTCAGCTCTCTCTTCTCACCCATGCAGAGCAAAGACCTGCTTCTGGTTCCCTTGGTGACAATTGGGTACCACAGCTGCTTGAAAAGAAGAAGTGGGAAAGGATAGAGAAGGTAACTCTCAGGAGACCAGAGGGAGATGTGAAAACACAAACTCCAAACACATAGCATGCAGATATGCACCTGGTACACAGGTTATGGGGGCCCTTTTCATAGGCAGACATGCAACATATACATACAGCGAGTTTACACATACAGCGAATGTGCAATGTGCACAAACAACACATAATAGGGGTGCTCTTTGCACACAGGGAAACCTAGCTCTCATGAATACACCTGTTCATATATAATAATAAAAGCTGACGCTTACATAGCACTTACTATGTGCTTGGTTTACATACACTCACTTATTTAATCCTCACAACAACCCCACAAGAAAGGTACTAAGGCTACCCCATTTTCCATTGACTAAACTGAGGCACAGAGAAGCTAAGTAATTTGCCCACAGTCACACAGGATGGTCACAGCAGTCTGGCTCTAGGATCTGTGCTCTTGACCTTTACATTGTCTGGTACAACATACAGCACAGACATGGGTTGGAAGCAGCATCCACACATGCATACACACAGCCAGATGCTCAGGTTGGGACTCTCCTTCCTCAGAGGTTCGGATGTGACACATCTCCAGGTCAGAAGAGACTCAGATGCTCCAGTTCAGGCCAAGACTTAGACTGAGAAGAAGGGTACTGTTAAATGGTAAAACTAAATACTGCTGTTCTATTTGGTGGGTGGTTGCCACCCCTTCCCCTAGCACCTGCAGGGTTAACCGCTAGCTCAAGAGCCCTCCAGGGTCCTATTCCATTTTAACCTACTGCTAGGAGTGCCATACCTATAGTAGTTAAATATTTTCATTCTTAGTGCAGGTAAAGATAAGGTGGAGACAGTAGGATGTGTGCCTGCAACAAGGTGGGGGGACCTGGAACTCAGGCCCTCCATGAGTCTTGGCCAATGCCCAACCAACATGGTATGAGGAGTATCCAGCTCAAGCCAGTCCCCACCCACTTGATGGGAAGCTGATCAGAGTTCTTCAAAGACAAGAGCACTGAAGTGGCCATTGGAAGGAAGGTAGAGGAAGCTCTGTCATCATTTTCCCCCTCACTGAAGCCATTCAGCTTCCCTTAGTCAAAGAGCAAGCATTAGAGGAGACTTGGGGACTAGAGGGTCCATTATCTGAAAAACCCCATTAATAACCACTTTTTGAAACCTCTCTGCTACAAAGGCCAAGAGCTAGGAGGGAAGAAGGAGCTCAAAAAATCAAGAGGCTTTGCATGAGAATTTCACTACCTTGGCTCAACTCCAGCTCAGAGGGCAGACCTTTTGGGTTCTGAGACAGGGGGCTCAGTCCCCACAGAGCCCCATAGATGAATCCCCATAAGTGTGACATGGAGTGCAGAACTCTGGGAAGGATTCTGGGAACCTGAGAGAGTTGGGGGAGTGGGGACAAGGGTCCTATTTGAGTCAGGCCACCTTCCACTCTGGGATCTCAGGGCCTTCCCAGAGACTACTCCTTTGGGTGTCCTTTGAGGCTCCCCAGGATAATCCAGTCCACATATCCTTCCAATTGATCAGACTGTACAAAGCAAATGTCTCTGCTGGGCCCTGTGTTGGGCACTAGAAATATAGAGTGCCTCATAGTCTGGGCCTTCAGTTAGGCTACTGTCCAGGAAGAGAGAATAAGCTGACAATTTTAAGGACAGTCAGGGTGGAAGGGACTGAGATCAGGACTGGGAGGGGAGGGAAAGAGGGAGGTTTTGGGTTTCCCAGAGACCATGCAGCTTTGCTCTGAGTCTCCAAGAGCCATTAGGCAGAAGTTGGAGAGAACAAGACCAGGATTCTCAGAAGCAGGAGCAGCCTGCACGAAGTCACAGAGAGTGTGGAGAACTCAGGTGCCTGGGTGGGGCAAGAGGATCTACAGACTGCAATGGGACCTGGGGAAGAGAAATACAAAAAGATAAGTCACAGCAAAGAAGAACCAGGGTACAGCATTTGGAGTGAGCAGCAGTGGGAGGTGTGGAGGAAGAGACAAAAAATAGGGGTGGGGACAAGGCAAACTGGAACAAACTGGTGGTACCTCAGTGTTTTCTGAGTCCCTTCTCTTTGCCTGGCACATTGTGAGACACTGTAGATCATATGATATGTTTTTTAAAGGGTGTGCCTGGCCTTAGGAGCATATAGTTCATTTATTTGTTTACTCATTTATTCATTTGTCATTTATTGAACACCTCCTGTATGCCAGCCACTGCCTTTGGAATAGAAGTGTCAGCTAGAACAAATCAAAGTTCCTTGTTCCAGTAGGGAAATTTAGACAGAAAATTTTATATATATATATTCTATGGCTCTATGTCAGTTAGTGATAGTGCTAATTAGAAAAAAAAGAATAAGGGGGTACACAAAGATGTCAGGGAGAGGACTGCTATTTGGAAGAGACTGGGTGAAATAAGGGAGTGAACCACATGGATATCTGGGGGAAGAGCATTCAAGCAGAGGAAACAGCACAGAGGGTTTCCTGTGTGCTGAGGTGGGAATGTGAGGCATATGCAAAAAGAGCAAGAAGGCCAATGGGAAAGGGAGCGAGCGGAGGAGACAGGTCACAGTTAGCTGAGGCAAGGCCACGTGTGGCTTTCAGTACAGTCAGAACATCAGAGAAGCATCAAGTACCCAACAGGGACCAAAAATCAGAGATGGCATTCCACTGATGTTGAAATTCAAAAGATGGAAAGTGGGGGTTCTTTGGGAAGTTTCCATAAAGAAATGAGGAGTTAGGCTGGGGAAGGCTCAGCACCTTCACAGGCTTTACCTGGCCCAGGACACCCGGGAAGGGACTTGCATAATGCCTGACTACTCTGACACTAATAAAAGCTTCTCCTCAGAGTCTGCCCAGTCCGAATAGCAGAGGTTTAATTACAGCTGCAGCTGGTAATTAAGAAGCAGCACTAAGATCTTTCCTTGTCTGAGTCAGCACCCGGAACCCTGCTGGCATTCGCCGCAGGTGGGGCAATGACTTAGCAGGGAAGTTTTAGGCTAGGCCAGCAATTGCAGCCAGCCAGGAGACCCCAGGTCTCCTCTACCCACTTGACCAATGAATCTGAGCACAGACATTTGCAGCTCACCTATCCCTGCACACACCTCCTAACTTGTTTCTCACCTCTTTGACAGTCCTCCATGCTGCTGTTCCCAGAGCAACAGCTCCCTGACACCACTAGGAGCATGTCACTGGTTGCTGGAACACTTCAATGATCTCATGACGTTGTCCAGGCTCTTTAGTGTGGTGATGAGAGTCCAGCCCCATCCCAGCCCCTTCTACCCCGACTTTCTCCTTCACTCTTCCTATGCTCTAGCCTCAGTGGCTTGCTGGCAGTGCCCTGATCCTGTCTGCTCTTTCCCACATTTCCTCTCTGCCCTCCCTCACAAAAATACAAACAGCAGTGACTAACAGTTACCAAATTCTTACTAGGTGCCACACTCTGTACCGAACGCTTTCTATGTGGTGACTCATGACAGCCCCAACAGGTTGGCTACTCAATATAGCCTCATCGAATTTTACAAAAGAAAAAAAACAAGGTAGAGAGAGATAAAATAATGTGCTCGGGGTCACACGGCGAAGGAGGGGCCTTGTTAACCACTGCCCATCTCCTGGCAAGTTCCTACTCACTGCTCAGACTCAAAACTAACTTTCAAGGAGTCGTCTTTAGTTCCCCTGCCCTTCAGTACCTCAGACAGAGTTAGTGGTTCTCTCTGAGGTCTCCCAGTATTTGGGGCATGAGTCTATTTAATTCATTCATTCTCCTACTCACTCAATAGTTGTTCAGCACTAAGTGCCAGGCACTGTGCCCGGCCCTGAGTGGACTCGATGGACAAGCAAGGCATCAACACAACAGTGGGACAGAGTGGCAGAGGGGCCCACCGGCTGTGGGTGCAGAATGCGTGGGAACCACTGCCACGTGGCTCCCAAACAGGTGGTACTCGAGTGTGAAACAAGGAATCTGAAATAGGGCTAACAGGGGTGGTGTCCAGAGAATCCACTAGACCTTAGAGAGGTCTGGATCATGAATTCACTCATTCAAGAATTATTTATTGAGGGCCTAAAAAGAACTAACAAGTAGATAAGAACAAATCTTTGGTAGTTGTATTTTGCAATGTAAATGAATACATTGGCACCAGGAATAAGCATCAGTATTTTATGAGTTTGGTCAATGTGAATCAATTGGAACTCAGCTACTCTGGGTGTCCTAAATAATGTCCTAAGCCCACGAGACTGGGGACCAGATCCTGGTGTCTGCACCAACTTTAGCCACTCACTCAGTAAGAACCTGTTGGGCAGCTAGACAGCCATTCTTTCCCCAACACCAGCCGGGTGACATCTTCTGTTTTCTTGCCTACTTATTTAAAGTGTGCTTATCATACTATGCTGGAATTTTTTAAAAGTTTTTAAAAAACACACACACACACATTTTTCCCACTAGACCAAATACTTCTAATTCATTTCTCTATCCCCAAGACTCAGCAGTGCCTTCAAGGCATTGTTATTTAATAAACATTGATGAAAGGATGGTCAGATGGAAGGATGGATGTTGTTCTAGGCAGCAAAGCTCAGCAGCAGGTGTTGGTGACTCAAGGGACAGCATCAGCACTATTTTTGGTGATGGCAGCAGGCAAGATTCCCTGGGGAGCCCGAGACAGGATCCAAGCTCTGTGTGCGTTCACGCAGACACAGCAATCCCCCACTTGCTACCTTGAACCTGGACCTATTGGGACCCACCTTAGCAAAATTTTTAAATAAAATTAGTTTATCTTAAGTCTCTTCATCCCCCTACAAAACTCTTCACTTGCCCTCTTGTCTGACTCTACCTCTCTCTCTGGCCACAGGTTTCCCCCGCCAAGAGAACACCCAGTGTAGAAAAGGAAAACACAGGGCTGGAGGTTGCTGAGATCTCAGTTCCAGGCGGACCAGTCACTTAGCCTCACCCAACTTCTGTGCCCTCCACTGTACAAAGACAGGAATAGTAACACCACTTCACTCTGTGAAAGGCAAGTAATACACTATGTGGGAAAGTGCTGGGTAAACTGCCAGACATTACGCTGTTGTTTTGTGATTGGAAGTTAGCGATCAGTCCAAGAAAGCACAGAATTAAACGTCACAGGGTATAGTTATAAAGTCCCCCATTCCACCACTTACTATAGGGGCAGTTCCAGTGACATGGCAGAAAGTGCTAAGGTCGGCCCCTCCTGCTACAGAAATGCCTCCAAAATATAACTTAAATATTTTAAAACTATATAGCTGAGCTTTAATGAAAGGTAAATCCCTAAGTGGGTTCCTAGGAGTCACATAAGGTCATCTGCTACAGCAAAAGTGGCCCAGGAAGCATCAGACCTGGCTAGTAGCCTGAGGTTTAACACCCACACAGGGGCAGACTTAGCCAAGGGAGCTGCTAGCTCCATGAATAGGAAACTTGAAATTGCTGCTCACCAGCCTAGGAGAAAAAACAAGGGATTCTGGTAGAGGAAAAAATTCTCCCACAAGAAACAAAAAACCAGGAATGGGAGATGGAGAATGACTGCTTACTGGGCATGAGGTCTCCTTCAGCGGTGATGAAAATGTTTTAGAACTAGATAGAGGTGACGGTTGCACAACATTGTCAATGCACTAAATGCCGCTGAACTGTACACTTCAAAGTGGTTAATATTATGTTATGTGAATTTCACATCAACTTTTTTTAAAGGAAAAAAATATAAGCCTTTATCACACACAGCATGGAATCCCAAACCAAGTTAGCAATGCAGACTGATTGTGACCAAGTGAAAACTATTAGTGCACCTAATGAGAAAATGCAAAACTAGTGTGCATGTAGGGCTCTTCTACAACCCTAGTCTTAGAAGGGGCAAAAAACTAGAGCTCAAAGCAAAAATATATATATTACAACTTTTATGAGGAAATAATCCACCGTAAGGGAGAATCAGCAGTCCCCATAAACCAAAAAATTGATACTCTAAGAACATGAGCTATCAAAATTATATAGCTATAGATAGAACTCCGTGAGACTTTAAATAAATCTGTTTCAAATAATTAGACCCCCCCCAAAAAAAAGGATTAGAATTCCTAATGAAAGAATTGGATACTACAGAAAAAAAAATGCAGATCTGAAAAAGAACCAACAGAACTCTTAGAAACGAAACATGAAACATGCCATCACTGAAATTAAGATCTCAACAGACAGGTTAATTAGCAGAACTAAAGGATTTGAAAAAAATGGATCTGAAGAAACTGTCCAAGATGCAGCATGGGGAGATAAAGCATGGAGAGATAAGGAGATGAAAAACGAAGGCCTAAGCAAGGTAGAGGATAGAGTGAAAGTGTAACATTTTGGAGCTCTATCAGAAGAGAATTGAGAGGGTAAAGGAAAGGAGATATTTGAAGAGAGATGGCTGAGAATTTTCCAGAACTGATAAAGAACATGAATCCTTAGCTTAAAGAAGACATATACCTCTGAGGAGCAACCAGTATAAATAAAAATAACCCCACATGCAAACACATCCTAGGGAAACTGCAGAGCACTGCAATGACAAAGTTCAGAACATAATGGAAAAATATTCTCAAACTGATGAAAGAAAATGACTGAAAACCTAGAATTTCATTGGTAGCTAAACCATCATTCAAGAGAAGGGCAAAATAAAGGCATTTTCAGATAAGCATAAGAGAATGGATCACTCATAGACTCTCCTGGAAAGAACTAAAGTGACCCTTGAAGAAGTATGAAGCCAAATCGAGAAGGAAGAAGTAAGGACTGAGAAGAGATGAGGAGGAAAGAAATCAGTAAGTATGTAAGTAAATTTAAATATTAATCGACTGTATAAAACAACTGCAGTAATAAAACAGGGTGACCTAAATCCCAAAAAATGGTGTGAGGCATTTACTGGAGTTAAATCCTATCTATCCTCAGGTTCCCTCAGTGAGGCCAGTCTCCCAGATCTTCAGCTGCTGGCTTCCCCTTGGCCACCCCTCTGCAGACTGACCCCACTGGGCAGGAGCAGTACTTCTTCAGGGCCAACCTGAAGAAGTACTGCTTAGGTGCCCAAGCACGCTGATCACTCCCAACCCGGCAACCAGGCCAAAGCCCAGCCAGGCCCTCAGCTATGTACCTGGAGTTCCTGGCTAATTTTCCATTCCACACTGCAGGAGGTATGTGCTGGCATTTCACGCAGCCACTAAAAGGGACACCACTTGGACATTTAGGGGAGTTACCTCCCCATGGGGGAAACTCTGACCAAGCATAACAGGAGACAGGAGGATTGGAGAGGTAAGTTCTCCTCTTTACTGGCTACTCTGAGGCCTGCTTGCAGCCTGTTGCCCATTAGGACAAGCTCAAAATACTAAGGGACATCTGTTAAGCAACGTAGTAGGCACTTTGCAATTATTCAATTGACTCCGTTAGTATAGCAACCTTATCATAATGAAGACCAATGGTTTTCACAGTGTGGTTCCCAGTCCAGAAGCATGAGCATCACTTGGGTACTTATTAGAAATGCAAATTCTCCATTCCCACCCAAAATCTTCTAAATAGAGAACTCTGAGGCTAAGACCCAGAAGTAGGTGTAACGAGTCTTCCCAGTGATTCTGATATTAGGTTATCAGGTGCTCAGTAAAACACTGTGAATTGTGATTACTGTGACATCTGTACATCACTTGTGACAAGCATTAATACTGTTCACTAAATACTCTGCCCTTCTGCCTTCAAGACCTGCCAAAGCCCTCTTCTTTCTTCCATGGCAACTGGCAATGTTGCAGAGAGTTGCTGCTCTATCAGCCTGAATCCTGGGGTGAGAGCGACAAGGAGCAGGCCCCACTTAGCCCACAATGGACATGCGATATGAACAAGAAATAAAACATTGTTTTAAGCCACTGGGATTTGAGCATTGTTTGTTACTGTAGCATAACTTAGTCCATCCTGTCTGATAAGGCTAATATTTGCAAAGAACAGAGCTTACCAAAATGCCTCAAACCCCACAACATGACTTAAAATGAACTCTGTTGGCAAGAGGTAAAGATGCCCACTGCCCTATCTCATAAGAAAAGAGAAAGAAAAAAAGAAAATGTGCTTGTGCCTAGTGATCCTCAGGAAATATCTGATGCCTGGGCAACCAACTGGGGACCAAGACTCAGCTGTATCTGTAGATAATTGGAGGGGGTGGGCAGCTCTAACACAGATGGTTTTAGAAGGATTGCCAAGAGCTCTGGGTTGAGTACTGGCTTTTCTGGAGCAGAGTAAATGGTGCAAAGAGAAGAAAATTAGTGAAAATAGGTTTATGTTTTCCAGGACCCTCTCACTCACTGTTTCACCTTTCCTCCTCCCATGCACAGAGATGAGCCATCCTATGTCACAGTGCGACCAGAGAGATAAAGGGACTTGCCCAAGATTACAGAGCTAGTTAGTGGCAGAGTCAGTCAGCACTTTTACTTCCAGGCCAGTGTCCTTCTACCATGTGCCTAGAAATAAGGCTCCAGGAAGGTGGCTTTGGAGGGAGATCAATGTTCTCCCTCTTCCCAGAACAGGTGTGATGTTCTTGTGAGGGGTCCTGAGGACTCTCAACACCACATAGGTTCCCATCAGGCTCTGGTGAACTTGAAGTTTCTCTGGCCTCTGAGGGGTGGAGAGGGAGGAGTAGAGGGGCAGGAGTGGCAGGGCTTTGGCTCCCGAATGCTCCCAGGTTTACTAACCTCTCATCTGGCACCAGTACCCTGAGCATGATCCTTTACCGCCTCACTATCATTTCTCCCTCTCACAAGTTCCCTGACCATGGTCTTGATTCTCTCACAGACAGGAGACAAAGCCCATGGGGGACTAGCTGGTTCTCACTCCATGTTTTCCCATCACAATAGGCAGGAACAAGAGAGTGCTGGTAATGGCTGACACCTACCTTTTGGGTTGAACTGTGTCCTCCTCAAATTCACATGTGGAAGTCCTAACTAACCCCCCATACTGCAGAATGAGACCTTATTGGGAGATAGTTAAACTGCGGTCATTAGGCTGAGCCCTAATCTAACACGACTGGTATTTTAATTAAAAGACTAACACCCATACAGGGAGAATGCCATGTGAAGAATGGAATTACACTGCCACAAGATAAAGAACTACCAGAAGCTAGGAGAGAGGCCTGGAACAGATCTGCTGTCACAACGCTCAGAAAAAACCAACCCTGCCGACACTTCGATCGCAGACTTCTAGCCTCCAGAACTGTGAGACAGTAAATTCCCGCTGTTTAAGCCATCCAGGCTGTTGTGCTTCGTAAGGTCAGCCCTAGAAAATTAATAACTGCCTTACCCAGCCAGCCTCTCGCTTCCTCTTCTCCTAGCCCAGATCTGCAGACTGTGGTCAGGCCAGCCACTGCACTCTCCACCATGCTCAAGCCCAGCTTCATGTCTTTGCTGGCAGGGTTCTTTCTCCAACCCAACTCCAAAGATGCTCTTCCATCCAGCTCAAACCCCCACAAAGCCTCCTAAGAGATCACAGCACTCTCTTCTGCCTGAGCTTATCTGGTCTCTGTCTAGTCTTTATCACGTTTCCCTTTGAGCTGTTATCTAATGATTTCCTGTGTGTTCTAGACTTGTCTTCTCAAGACTGTAAATTCCACCAGGACAGGAGCTATTTCTGACACTTCTCCTTAATCCAGCAGCACAGCATTGTGGGTGGGCCATTGTAGGCGTTTAATAACTACTGGGTCAAAATGCCCTTCCAGGGTGTCCCCCTTCACTCATCTGTCTGTAGCTGATTTCTGTTTAACATTCAGTAGACAGGTGTGGCTAAAAAGACAGCCTCTCCTCTTTATCCCATCCTATTTTATAAAGATGACTGTCAAGGCATACACAACACTCTGTTGCATGTATTTGTATACCAGACTGACCACCTCCTTCCACAAGGCTGCAAGCTCCTCCAGGCAGCAACCATCTCTCATTTGTATCTATATCCCTCATACTTGCATAATAGGAAGCAACAAGTATACGTTGGATGGATAAACATGAGCATACGGTAGAAACTGCTTATCACGAGTCCAAAGACTGTGTAAGGGTTTCAAAGGATCCATGAACCCATTGAAATTGTGAGCAAAGTGCTGAGTGCATGTGTAAGTTTATATATGTAGCATGTGTTTCCCCAGGGAGAGGGTACATGGCTCTCTTAGAAATTAAATTAAGAGCTAAGACTGAATGAGTGTTATGACCCAAAGCCATGAAGGATAAAGATGACATTTATTGAGCCCTCACCTGGTGCCCGGTGATGTGAGTATTACTATCCTCATTTTACATGAGTGGAAGCTGAGGTTCAGAGACATGATATCTTGCCTAGTCCAAAGTGATTCAGAACAGACTCTGGAGCCAGACAGCCTAGGTATAAATCCCAGTTCTACCACTTTCTAGCTGAGTTACAGAGCAATTAAGTAACTTGACCAAGATCACATAGCTAGAAAGTGGTGATCTTGGTCAAGTTAGTTGCTCTGTGACCTAGTTTCCCCCTCTGTAAGGTAGGAGAAATAAGGGTTCCTACCTCAGAGGACTATTGTGAGGAGCTAATTAGTTATTGTACATAAAGTGACCAGAATGGTGCCTGGCATGGGGTGTGGACTCTGCAGATGCTAATGAAGAGAAAGGAGCTGGGCTTTTTCTTCTGATGAGGATAAAGAGAAAGAATTTGGCAGAGCAGAGATTCGACTCCGGCCTATGTGACTACTGCCCCTCTGTGTCATCACTGCCAGCACCAAATGTGCTGCAGTGCCCCATCTGGCTGCTGAAGCTCTCCTGTCTGCTCCTAGGAAAAGCCTTCAGTCCTGAAAGTGGCTTTTCCAGATTGGCTTCCTGGGGTGGACTTGCCTGTGGCCACCAGCTTAGCAGACAGTGCCTGGCAGTTACATAAGCAATAGGTGGGAGGTTATGAGCTGCCTTCCCAGTCAGCAAACCGAGCCTGTGCCTGTGCAATCAGGACACTTAGTGCTTCTGCCCTGCTCTTTATTTCAAAGAGTTTGACCAACATCCACTGATGGAAATTTGAAAGGGAAGTTTCTCATCCATTCCTGGAGCCCTATGCTGACATCCAAACTCCCTTTATAATTTCCCTGAGTCCATCATTGTGCCCTCATGTTCATCCTGCTTGGGCTTTATGACTTCCACATCCCACCACCAACCTGACTCTTGCTTCATTCTAGGCAGACAGAGCAGCAGCAGGGAAGCCTTGGTCCTGACCTCACTTATATACTCAGGTTCCCATAATGACTGCATCTCAGGTAAGGCACTGACCAAGGCTTTGTCCCAGCCCAGTCCTCTGCCCTACTTTTTGAGAAAGAGCTTTTTGAGTTTGCTGTGTATTTTTTTCCTACAAAACCATCAGTACTGACCCCATTTGCTGGAGCATTTTTCATTCATTCCTATAATACAATTAGAATCAGGTTTCTCCAGCATTAGGGGAAATGTAACAACAGTAGGGGAAAAATTGTCATTTCATTCCTAACATCAACACGCCCACTCTGCCCAAATTCTTGCTCTGGTGCTAGCTCGCTCTACCCATCCAGATGGCAAGGAGAATACTAACAAGGAAAATCACTCTTTAAATCTGCCTCCAAATGCAGAGGCAGAAGCTGTGGGGGTGGATTCTCCTCTCAGTCATTAAACAGGGGGCTCCCAGCTTCTCTGACACTCTCCTTCAGTTTGAGGGAATCTTCTAATGCCCATGGGGGAGCCCCAGACTGGCCCCATTCTACTGGTCAGAGGTGAGCAGGGAAAGAGTCCATTAGACTCTAACAGGCCCTCAACCAGTCTCCCAAAGAGGTTAAGTGACTTGCCCAAAGCCATATGCCTGGGAAGATGAAACCAGAACCTTGATCTGCAGGTTCCTGCTCCTGGGTTTCTCTCACTGCACCACACTGCCCCCTACCCAGAGGGCCTGCAGCTGCCAGCAACTCAGCCCTTGTCCCTCTGGGGACACTAAGGCGTCAGATTTCTGAACCATTATATACAAATAGGGAAAGAAGTAATAAGTGTCCTTCATAAACCCACTTTTTCTTCAGCATCTTCCAAACTTTTATGGAAATTCTCCCACTTACTGGAACTGGTCCCTTGTGATCTATCTTATTCTTGCTACCCTCCATTTGGGTACTATGATCTTGCAATCCAATGATCCAGTCTGCCTTCCTCTCTTCCATCTGCCCATCCATCCATCCATCCATCCATCCATCCATCCGTCCACCCATCCATCTCCCCATTTGCTCTGTGCCGAGCACTGAATACTGTCGGGAGCCGTTCTTATCAAGCTCTCATACCTGAGATCTAGGCAACTTTGCCTTGGGACAGAATCTGCCTCGCCCTGTGCTATCTGATAGGATAGACAGCCTAAAGTCAGTTGCCCTGACATGCCCTGACTTGCCCTGGGCCCCTTGAGCCATTTGCTTAAACTAATCTGACCTTGCAGCCCCCTCCTCTCCCGGGACCCTT